>CAKNWT010232758.1:3366-21113 GCA_932066315.1 Andricus coriarius
TAGTAGACTTTTCAATGAAAATTGTGAAGTTTGGAATTGACGGCTTCACTACCGAGAGGTCCAGTTCTGGTTCAGTCCGTATACAGCTCCAACTCGCGTTCTGTTCGTATACAGCTCTAACAATAAGTCATTTTTTTTCTTCGATTTTTAATTTTTATGTTGGCATGAATAAATAGATCATTTTGCGTGGTCAGTTAAATATTTTACAACTACGTACAATATTAAAGAAGAATATAATAAAAAAAACGAAATTGATTACTCTTTCAATTTCATAGCTAGAATGCTCCAACTCAAGTGGAGAAATTTAGAAAATTGAGAATATGCGAAGATTTAAATTTTCAGACCGAATTCATGTCCAATCGGGCACAAACTGTGCGTGCTCAAGTCACAGAATCGTTTCAACACGAAACAGGTGGGTTTTCAAAGGATTTTAGACGACACGTATTTCGCCCATTAGATGAAATTTTTTTTTTTTTGACAAAGTTATAAGTATTTGAATTTAAAAAATTTTAAACGTGGATTACCAAAAAATTCTAAACATTTTCGTTAAAAGTGTGATATTTTTTAGCTATCATATGCATTAATTTTTTCCTTCTGATTCTGAATATATTTTTTCGTCCTCTTTTCAAATCCGTTGGAAAAATTTGAAAAAGTTCAAAATTGACAATATGGCGGCGGTTTTTCTTAATAATTACAAACCTAATTTTCTCCACAACTCCAGAGTTTTTTTTCTCTTGATTTTTTTCAAGTTGTTACTAATATGGTGAATATATTTCAGTATTGAGTCCGGCCGCGGAAACAGCCTGGAGCCCTCTGTTGTCCAAAAGTGTCAATCCCTGAATGATGAATTCCACTTGTTTACATGCGATTGAAAATAAATAAATTTATACTGAAAATAAGAGTTCAACAGCCAGATAACGAGAGTGTCTGTAGGAAAACTGATGAAATGCCGATTCGGGGAAAAAAACTTTTGCTCGAGTTTATTGAACGGTTTGATCGCAGTTGAGTTTTGAATTTATCTGTCTATGACAGTAGATCTATCGGATTACAAATATCACATAGAGTACTTCAATATTCTTGTTTTTAGAGAAAGGTATCTGGACAAATTATTGTGCAAACTAGATAATTAATATTATATATATATATTCGCATATTTATACGATCTATTATTTTCGTAAAAGTAATGCTAGTTGTCAGATTTTGAGGTTAGGAAGTTTAATTATCCCAGAATATTTATGGAGTATATTTTATTTTAATTTTCATGACATTGAGTATTTTATTAGTTGTCTTGAGTTTCAAGTGAAGCTTTTTTTTAAACAATTCAATATGTTATGTGAAAAAACTTTCTTCTTAGGTTTCTTGATTATGGCAGAAGCGGCACTGCACTGAATTTTGCTTATTCCATTCACTTCCAACTCCTGCACCCTCACCACATGAATGACTGCTAAACTTTTTCCCTTATTCAGTGTTTCAGGGTGAAAATCGATTGAATGACTTATACCTTGAAATCCTGTTTTAATTAAAATATTCATCATCAATCCGCTTCTTGACATTCGACCGGTAATTTTCAAGGTTATGTTCACAACCAACATGGAAACTAGAACGGGTTTAGCTAGAATGAAAAGACAGATTTTTCACGAAATCTTTTTGCAGGAACGTTTCCTCTATTATTTTTCTTCATTTTGAAAAATGTTATATACGTCGTTGAAGCAATCATTTATGCATTTATTATATTTTAAAACAATGCACACATGCTATCTTATGTAAATTTCAAATTTCTATCCTTCGGGGATTTTAGGCTTTGGACGCCGCGGGCGCTGCCTGTCATATCCGGTAAATATCAAGGTCATGTCCATACTCAATAGTTTATCTTATGCCCGCGTCTTGGAGAGGAGAAAGAATTTTTGTTCTTCTGAAAAATGAAAATTCACGATTTTTGCAAAAAGAAGACGAGATATGAAAAAAGTTGAAGAATCAAAGTTATTCCTTAAAAAAAGTTCTACAAAAAAGTCCTCAGGCACTTTTTTCTGTCTTGCTTTATTATTGAACTATTCGCTAAAATATGAATAATAACGATTTCCCGCTGTCATAAATAATCAAATAGGATGTAAGTCAACAGGAAGAACACATTTTTCTACACCATTTTTTCCTAAAACTCTAAATATTCTAAAATAATATTTGTTAATAATTTATTTGATGTTATCGCTTCTCTTTTGATTGACCTTCGGGTTTCATTTTTCATAGCATGGTCTCCGCCCGGAGCTTGTTCTCCTCAAGGTTTTCCCTCTGTTTTTGTGTTTCGCTTGCTAGCTTTTGCTGTTGTGGGAACACAGGTAGTAGCGTGGGGATTCTTTTGTCGAGCTGACTCGGACCCTTTTGCTGCTCTCTCTGTGCTTTCCTATCAAGGTGTAGGCTGGTATGGCCATGTTTTCGTGAGTGAGGACGTCCAGTTATCAATTGTGCGCCTTCGAGAGAGCTCAGGTGTTCGGGTCCGTGTGTTAAAGTCCGTGGCTCTTCAAGTCTCAATTCAGTTCAGTGATTTCCCGACTCGATCGTCTTCTGGTGTTGCGGGAAGTGACGAGTCGGATGACGTATCACCTCCGGTTGCGTCGGGATCGATCGTTCGGTGAGCGATCGTGGTCGTAGCTTCCGGAGGCTACATCTGTGCCAATTTTCACCAACAACCAAAACCTTTTTTTGGACACCAAGAGAGTGGTCCAACGGATATGCTCGGGGACTCGTATGCCGGACTCAATCGGTAATAGGTATTTAGCGACTTTGACATGACCGAGCATGGTTCCTTCGCTATGCCACGCCAGTCCGTCATTAATTCAAAACAATATTCAATATTTTATTGTTACATTTTTTTATTATTTCATCAATGTCACGCATTATTTCGGACGGAGCTCATTTCAAGAATCGCTACCAATTTTTTGAGTTTGAAAAATCATCATATAGCCGAAAATGGATTTTTTCAGCCACAGGTCACGGAAAAACTCAGGGAAAAAAACTCAGGAATGGAAGAAAGCACCAGTTATTATGTGAATTCAGAAGTGCCACGTATGTTAGCTCGAAATAGGAGAAGAAGGTCAAAAAAATTCCTTCGTGGCATAAACAGCTAAGAATAATGCAAAATAACAATTGTAACACAAATCAGGTAACTTAGGCACATAAAATATTGAATATTCGTTTCGAATATTTAGACTTTTAGGAAAAAATGGTGTAGAAGAATTTGTTCTTCCTGTTGATTTACATCCTATTTGATTATTTATTACAGCGGAAAATTGTTATTATTCATATTTTAGCGAATAGTTCAACAATAACGCAAGAGAGAAAAAAGTGCCAGAGGAATTTTCTGTAGAACCTTTTTTAAGGAATAACTTTGATTCTTCAACTTTTTCCATATCTCGTCTTCTTTTTGCAAAAATCGTGAATTTTCATTTTTCAGAAGAGAACAAAATTCTTTCTCCTCTCCAAGACTCTCTAAAAAAATCAAGAGAAAAAAACGCTGGCGTTGAAATTTTTTTGGTAATCCACGTTTTCAATTTTTTAAATTCAAATACTCATAACTTTGTCAACAAAAATTTTTCATCAATCAGTGAAATACGTGTCGTCTAAAATCTTTTGAAAAACAACATATTTCATGTTGAAACGATTGTGTGATTTGAGCTCGCACAGCCTGCCCGATTGGAAATGAATTCGGCCTTCAGTATAATGCATTATATTTAAAAATTAAATTATAACCCTGATACTCAATCTTTCCAAATATATGATCGACACATGAGTTTACCACTCTGTGGGTTATAATTACCACGAGATAATTACACGAGAAACCCTTATTAACTATATGAAACGTATATAAATGTGCCAATACATGAATCAAAAAAGCTTTCTCATCCCTCGCAATGCTACTTCTAGACAAATATAATGTTTATTCTATTGATTACTTGAAATAATAATAAAAATGATTGACCATGGGGAAAAGTCATTGCTTAATTATAACATGTTTATTACAGGGATCACAGCGCAAAATAAGCTCAAAAAAGGGGGAATAGGGTGATTTTCTCACGAAAAAGGGGAAAATAGGGGAAAGATTAAACATTTATTTTTGTATCTCGAAAAGAACAAACAATCTTTTTATAAGAAATTTTATATTCTTAAATAATTTTCAATGATTTTTCAATGATTTCTGCCATTAAATAATTTATTTTTAAAAATTGGATATACTTAGGCCGTTGGAAATCCATTAACAGTGATAAAAAAATCTGAGAAAAAAAATAGAATTAGTTAAATACAAAATTTTGATACGTTTAACATCGTTCTCACAAACATTTATTTCCATGATTCGTCATTTCTTCCTTACTATAATTAATACAATCGTTTGAGCTGAGGGATAACAATTTGTAGTCCGACATACAACACAAGTAAAGAAAAAAATTTTAAATCGGTTAATACCTTCTGTTCTCATTTTTAAAATTACAATATTTGAAATTTTGAAAATTGAAAAAAGATTTTGCCTTATTCCAAATTTTTTGAAATTGTACAAAAACATGTTTTTTTGGATTGATTCGAACCTGAAATTTCTTCAGCATGAAGCAAAAAAACATGTTATTATTTTTTATTCATGGGAATATTTCTTTCATGGTGTATATAACGTACCAAAATCGCAAAAAAAGAATGAAATCCCAAAAATCTTAAATCACGACAAAAGTTTTTTTCTGGTTCGAAATATTCAACTTTTTTAAAATTTGTGCATATGACTCAATCAACAACAAAAAAACATGTTTTTGCACATTTTCAAACAAAAAATTTAATATATATATATATATATATTTTTTTTTTAATTTGAAATCGTTAAATTTTACTGATTTACATTTTTTTCACTTTTGTCGAATGCCAACCCACGAGTTTGTTTTCCCTCAGCTACAACGATTTGATTTGTTTTAGAATTTTCACTCCGCCCTCTACTCTTCAGTGCTATCAAACTCAAATTAAAAATTGCTCAAGTTAGACCATTTAACATTGCAGTTGATGAATTTGGAATATTCCATTTTTTAATTAGGTAGGTATATAAAGTGTTCAACTTCTAATACTTACTTTAAAAGTAGGACATATTTTGTAATGTAATAACATTAGGGTACCTTATTTATTCATAAATAATTCATTCAAGTGCTATAATTGTTTTAAGTATTATTCTATAATGGATACACTTACTAATTTCAGAGACTTTTCCTAATTTTGTATTGTAAATTCAAAAAATTAAAAACTCCTCCATGTTAAAGATGCATAAATAAATATTCTTAAATTTAGATGATTTTGAAGATCAAACGTCAAGTTTTCAATTCTAAATGTTTCAAATTGAAGAAATTTCAAAAGTAAATCATTAAAATTACAGAATTTTTAATGGTAAGTTTTCCAAATTGAAAAGTAAAGTTTTTAATTTTAAATTTTACAAACTGAAGAAATTTCTGATGTAAATAATCAAAATCACTAATTTTTTATTTTAAATTCAAAAAGTTAAAAAGTCTTCTATTTTAAAGATACATAAATAAAAATTCTTAAATGACGATGATTTTGAAAATAAACTCATGTTATCAATTGTAAATCTTCCAAATTGATTAAAATTTCTAATTTAAATCATCAAAATTACTAATTATTTATTGTAAATTCAAAAAATTAAAAACTCTTCTATTTTAAAGATGGATAAATCGAAATTCTTAAATTTGGATGATTTTGAAGATCAAGAGTAAAGTTTTCAATTCTAAATGTTTCAAATTAAAGTCATTTCGAATGTAAATCTTAAAAATTACTAATTTTGTATTGTAAATTCAAATAATTAAAAACTCCTCCATCGTAAAGATGCATAAATAACAATTTAAAAAATAGGAAGATTTTCAAGATCAACAGTCAAGTTTTCATTTCTAAATGTTCCAAATTGAAGAAATTTCGAAAGTAAAACATTAAAATTACAGAATTTTTAATTGTAAATTTTCAAAATTAAAAACTCTTCAACTTAAAAATGTGTAAATAAAAATTATTAAATTTGAATGATTTTGAAGATCCAAAGTCAAGTCTTCAATTCTAAATCATGCAAATTAACGACATTTCGAATGTAAATCATCAAAATAACTAATTTTTGTATTGGTAATTCAAAAAATTAAAAACTCATCCATGTTAAAGATGCATAAATAAATATTCTTAAATTTAGATGATTTTGAACATCAAAAGTCAAGTTTTCAATTCTAAATATTTCAAATTGAAGAAATTTCGAAAGTAAATTTTAAAATTACAGAATTTTCCATTGTAAACTTTCAAAATTAAAAACCCTTCAATTTTACAAATGAATAATTAAAAATTCTTGAATTTGGACCATTTTGAAGATCAAATGTAAAGTTTCTAATTCTAAATCGTCCAAATTGAAGAAATTTCGAATGTAAATCATCAAAATGACTAATTTTTTATTGTATATTCAAAAAATTTGAAACTCTTATTTTAAAGATGTCGCGTGATTCAAATATTGTATTTTCAAATATCGTATATTTAATGAGAAAAGGGGAAAAAGGGGAAGTTTTTTGAGAATAGGGTGGAAAAGGAGAATTGCAAGAAAAAAGGGGAAACTAAGAAAAAAAGGGGAAGACTGTGCACCCTGTTATTAATTTAAACATGCTTATTGACAAACGTTTGTTAAGAATATTGAGGTAAGAACTTAAGCTATTTATAAATACAGTTTTCATTATTTTGTACCGTATTTCTGAATTTGAAAAGCATTTTAAACTTTAATCGGTTCTCCTGAAAAAATTGCTAAAAGAAACTTAGAGCTATATACGAGCAAAAAAAACCTGGAGTATACGGACAGAACCAGAACTGAAGCATTCTGCAGTGGAACCGTCGAAACATGAAAGAGATTTTCAAACTTATTAAGTTATTATCAAACTGTATCGTTGCAGGGTCGTTTTTCGCAAAATTCTCAAATTTGTTAAAAATTTATTATCAGGAAATGTACTAAACGTTATCTAACTTTGTAACGTTACATCTACTGACATAACATCCACGAATGATAAATTTTAAGTTTGAATTAGAATCAGACCTGAAAGTATTAATCATTAATTACTAGAGGCTGACCACTCAACTTTTGAGTGTACACCAGATTTCAAGATTTCAAAATATTTCACAAACATTTAAAAGATCTCAACGATTTGATCACGATTTCACAGATTTCAAAGGGTTGGCAAAGATTTAAATTATTTCAGAACGATTTTTAATACTTCACAAAGATTTCTATGATTTCGAAAAGAATGTACAGAATTTACAAAGATTTTAAAGTTTTTAAAGGCTTCGCAATGATTTCAGAAAGCTTTCAAAGATCTCATAGAAAAGATTTCACAGATTTCAAAGAATTCGCAAAGATCTCACAAAGATTCCATAAGATTTCAAGGGTTAAGAATATTTCACAAATATTTGAAAGATTTCGCAGATTTCTAAACGTTTGATTTAACATTATTTCAGAAAGATTTCACAAAGACTTCAAAGATTTCTCGAAGGCTCGTACACCATGTTTCCACAGTAATCCACCCCTCGCAAAATTATGAATTTTAAGGCTTATTAGAGATTCGTAGCTCCAGGCGGAAACCTGGGGGGAGGGGACGAGACGAGGAGAAAGGAGAGAGATAAAGAGATTTGAACGACTTAATAGGCCACAAAACCCTTTTTTGTAGGCACATATCATCTACTTGGACGAATTGAAAAATTTGAAATTGCAAACAATGTGGGAAGAGGAGAAAAAGAAACAAAACCGAAGAATATTCTTAAAAAAGCAGATGAAAAAAATGCCAACTTACGGCGAATCTTCTCCTGGCATAGCCATTGCTTTTCCTTCAGGAAGGACTACTTGAGCCGGACAGTCCCAGGTTTTGCTGAACATTTGAAGTTGCATATAACTAGAGATTGGTTTTTTCCTGCCGCCTTCTCGGGCACTAAGCAAATAAATCTGAGCTTGGACGTGATCGACAGCTTTCATTGTTCCCGGTTTGCACATAACCATACCCCTTCTAATTTCGTCTCTCTTTACTCCTCTGATTAGAGCACCCAGCTGATCCCCAGCTTGGGCTTCCTCTAGGATTTTGTGGAACATTTCTATGCCCGTTATTGTACTTTTGATAGTTTTGCTATAACCGACAAACTCACAATCCATGCCCTTCTTCACGACTCCTCGTTCGAGTCTGCCTGTGACGACCGTTCCTCTGCCGGGAATTGAGTACGTATTTTCCACAGGCATCGAGAAAGGCTTTTCCAGCTCTCTGACGGGATTGGGAATAAAAGTGTCTACCGCTTCCAAGAGTTTCAGTATGGCCTCGCTTCCTATTTCGGGATTCTTGCCTTCCAGGGCGCAAAGAGCACTACCCTTGATTACTGGGCACTTATCGCCATCAAATCCCAGCTCGGTCACGAGTTCCCGAATTTCCATCTCGACAAGTTCTACCATTTCCGCGTCTGCGGCGTCCACCTAAAAATAATTAGAAATTTTTTTCAAGTCTGGTAACGATTCGAGTGATAAGAGTGTATTCTACAATTAAATATTATTATAATTTCTACTCTAGTTGAGTACAGTATTTTTTATATACGCCAAACTCTCGGTTTCAGTCCCCCCAGTTTCCGCCTTCCTAGAACTGCTGTCTCAGGCGGGAGAACGGATGTGACGTTTGGATCCCTCCGATTTGGCACCGAAGAGAACCCCCGACACTGGACTGAAACCGAGAGTTTGTTGCATAGAAAATACCTTATTGATAAAAATGACGATGTATTCGATGCCGATCTGTTTAGCGAGGATTAAATGCTCCCTTGTTTGAGGCATGCATCCATCAGTTGCAGCAATGACTAAAATGGAACCATCCATCTGAGCAGTTCCTGTAATCATGTTTTTGATAAAATCGGCATGACCGGGACAATCAGTGTGTCCATAATGGCGATTTTCAGTTTGATACTCGACGTGAGCAACATTAATTGTAATTCCTCGCGCCTTTTCTTCAGGTGCATTATCTATTTCATTGTAGCCTTTAGCTGTTGCCAAGGACTTCTCCGAGAGCACTGAAATATGAATTGAATAATTATATTCATCAATCTGAATGCATACAATAGGGTTGTTACATGATTCAAAACAACATACAATAGGGTTGTTGCATTATTTACAACAATTGCATTTTTTAATAATAAATGACCTACTATTTACATTGGTGAAAGAAACTGTTGTTTAAATACGTTATTTTGGATTAAAACTGAAAAAGTAATATTTTGAATATTACAAGGAACTTGAGTTGTTGAATCGCTTCTACCAATCAGAGAAATAAAACGAAGTTTGAGTTTAATGGCTGTATCGCCTAACTTTCGAATCTTAAATAAAAAAAACTTAAGACAGTTGAGAGATTTATGGACGCGGCGCTTCTACCGAGCAGCGACTGTATTTGGGCAATTTTCCAGAACCTTATGATTTCCATATCAGGATGTCTACTCAAATCCTGGAAAAAATTCACTGACAATCAACTCGTAATATGTATACAGTTTCGCCAGTTTATAATAAATAATTGTATCTTCAGTTTCTAGGGATTCAATTAAACTGTTTCATTTAGAATGGGTTGACAAATTATATTACAAGATATTCTTAAATGAATGAATATTCTTTAATGATGAATTTTCATCCAAGAAGATTAATTTATACCAAAAAAGATGATTTTTAAACAAAAAAGATCATTTTTCAACCAAAAACTAAACAGTTAAACTTTTGGTTAAAAAGATTAATTTTCAACCAAAGAGATTAATTATTAACTAAAATTATGGATGGATTCAAGTATTTTATTGAAAATTCGTCTTCTTTGGTTGAATTCAACTGTTCTTCGTTTCAAATTAAAATCTTTTTTTCTTTAAATATCAACTATAACATTTTTCGTTGAAAATTCAACTGACTCAATTGAAAGTGGAGCTACATTATTAAACATTCATTTTTCTGGTTCATGATTTATCATGTCTGGTGAAAACCCATTTTTTTTTGTTAAAAATTGAACCATTTTGTTGAGTAATTTTTTTTTGAAAATTCATTTTTTTATATTGAAGATATATCCTTACAGTAGAAAATTAATTTCTTGGGCTCAAAATTGAACTATTTTGTTGAATTTTTTTGTTTCAACTAAAAATTTAACTACTCTGTGATTGGTTGACAGTTTATCTTCTTTAGTTGAAAATTCAACGATTTGGTTGAAAATTCATACATCTTGTTGCAAATTCGTCTCTTGTCATAGAATATTAATCTTCTTGATGAAAAATGAATTTTTTTGGTTGACAATTCATTTCGATGGTTAACATTGAACTATTTTGTTGAAAATACGTTTTTAATTGGTTAAAAATAATTTTTTTAACTAAAAATTTAACTATTCCATATCTGATTAAAAATGTATATTTTTTAGTTGAAAATTCATGCATTTTCTTGAAAATTCGTTTGTGTGTGTGTTAAAAATTATTTTTTTATATTCAAATACAACTATTTCATTTTTTATTGAAAATCTATCTTTTTTAGTTGAAAATTCGTCTTTTATTTGCAGAAAATTAATCTTTATGGTTGAAAATTCAAATTTTTGGTCAAAGATTCAACTATTTGGTTAAAATTCTTTTTGTCTATTGAAGATACATCCTTATAGTTGAAAATTCATTTCCTAGGTTAAAAATTTAAATATTTTGTTGAAAATTAATTTTGTTTTTAAATTAAAAATTCAACTACTCCGTGCTTGGTTGACAGCTTATCTTGTTTAGTTGAAAATTCAACGATTTGGCTGAAAATTCATACATTTTGTTGAAAATTCGTCTTTTGTGGTAGAATATTAATCTTCTTGATAAAAAATGAATCTTTTTGGTTGACAATTCATTTCGATGGTTTAAAATTGAACTATTTTGTTGAAAATTCGTTTTTAATTGTTTAAAAATAATTTTTTCAACTAAAAATTTAACTATTCCATATCTCATTAAAAATGTATATTTTTTAGTTGAAAATTCATGCATTTTGTTGAAAATTAATTTCTTCGGTTCAAGTTGAATTATTTTGTTCAAAATTCGTTTTTCTTGTTGAAAATTAATTTTTTATATGAAAATACAACTATTTCATTATTGTAATAAAATCGATATTTTTTAGTTAAAAATTCATCTTTTTTGGTAGAAAATTAATCTTTATGGTTGAAAATTCATCTTTTTGGTCGAAAATTCAACTATTTGGTTATAACATTTTTTTCTATTGATGATATATCCTTACAGTTGAAAATTCATTTCTTGGGTTAAAACTTTAACTATTTTGTTAAAAATGATTTGTTTTTAACTGAAAATTCAACTACTCTGTGTTTGGTTGACAGTTTATCTTCTTTAGTTGAGAATTCAACGATTTGGTTGAAAATTAATGCATTTTGTTGAAACTTTCTCTTTTGTGGTGGAATATTAATCTTCTTGATAAAAAATTAATATTTTAGGTTGAAAATTCATTTTTTTGTGTGGAAAAATTATCTATTTTGTAGAAAGTTTGTTTTTACGGTTCAAAATTAATTGTTCAAGCTATAAATATAACTATTCTATTTTGGGTTGAAAACTTATCTTTTTTAGTTGAAAATTCATGTATTTTGTTGAAAGTTCGTCTTTTTGGTAGAAAAATTACACGACTTAAGTCAAATTGTATTAGGGGTGGGGGCAATTAGAGAAAGAAGGGGGTGAGTGGGATAAGGTCCCAATTTTCCGATCAATCTATCCGATCAACATAGTTTTTAAGGTTTTCAAAGTCGCCAATTTGCATGTATTGAGAAGTGTACAGATTTTAGAATGAAATTAAAAAAGACCTCACGAATTACATTTAAAGTTTAATTTGAAAAAAATGCAAATTTTTTTGGCAACGATCCTATCAAAATTATAAAATAATAAAGTAATAGAGTATATTAATTTAAGATTAACCTTTCGTTATGGCAGCTGTTAAGGTAGTTTTTCCATGATCTACGTGACCGATGGTTCCTACATTGCAATGGGGTTTTTCTCTACTGTAAACCACCTTCTCGGCATAAAACCTCTGAGCGAAGATTGTTGGTAGGAATAATTGACTGTGTACCTGGTTTTGCCGTTGCTGAAATTCAGATTTAGCATAAGCTTAAATATTACACAGGCACACACAAAAAAGTTTGCGGATCAAAAAAGCGATCTATATAACATTGCAGCATTGATCTAGCATAGTCAAAATCTGCATTGATTGGAATTTTCTGCTAACCAGTTTTTTTTATATTTGAGTAGGCCACTATAAATCGAAAGTCGTTATTTTTCGCTGTAATGTTTTTTTTTTAATAGCCCTTATACACAAAAATATTTCTCCAGGTTTTTGGTCGCAAGCAGAATTGTTTTGCAAATGTTATTAACCATGGAAATTTAATGGTACAACATGATCCACATTTTTCTCGTGAACGGCTAAACGGATCTTGACGATTCTTACGTTGAAAATTTTGTTTCAAAACGTACATTCCAGAAATCTGCCTTCTGTACATAAAAACATTGCATTTCTTTTGAACTGGTAATTGTTTAAAAACAAATTGTAGTTTTGTTCTCTTGAAAGAAAAAAATGTGAGCACATTCTTCTACATTTTTTCTGAAGAGAAATGGGAAAATTTTTTAGTGCAACACGCGAGCGCTCAGAGCATGTTGTGCGTCAGTCTATTTAAAAGAATAGTAAGTACTATTTTCTTAAATAAATTTCACTTGTTTAAAAACAATTCAAAATTTTTCAAACAAATTCAATGTTTTTATATTTAGAAGAAAGATTTCTAAAATGTACGGTTTTAAACCAAAATCTGAACGTAAGAATCACGAAAACCGTTAAGCCGTTCACGAGAAAAATGTTGATCATGTTGTAAAATTAAATTTTCATTGTTAATAACTTTTGCAAACAAATTTTGTTTGCTATTAAAAAATGCATTTTACATCGAAAAAAAAACGAGTTTCGATTTATGGTGGCCTACTTGGGATAATTTGACCTAAACTAAAAATTCAAACTGGAATAAAAAAACTGGTAAGCAGAAAATTCGAATCAATGGAGATTTTGATTATGCGAGACGAGACCGACTAGACCAATACCACAATGATATATAGGTCGCTTTTTTGGCTCCGCACACTTTTTTTTGTGTGCCTTTGTCATGATTAATTAAAAAAAATTCCATAAGATTCTCTTGAAAAAAGGTCCGAATTTCGGAGTTATTATTTTGGATCTTTGTCATAAATAGTTCAAAGTTTTGCAGTCCCGGTGTTTTTTTCAGATTCCCATACTTTACTTCAAAAAAAGAATGTCATCATAAAAAATCAAAAGGAGATGAAAAGAGTCAATCCATGGTTTTGAATGTAAGAACAATAAATAACATTAAACAATCTATTTTTTGGAATATATTTTATGCAATGCACGACTACAAATAAGGGTTAACTCACATATTTTGCGAGCTGTCTGCTGAAAACTGTGTGTCCGACGGTCTGGCGCGTTGCTGAAAACGAGAAATATTGAATGTCAAGTTATTATCTTCAGAAATAAAAATTGCTATTTGACTATCATTTCTTCTAGACCATGAGGCTTATAATTATTTTAATAAATACATAGCAAGAAGAGCACGTAACATGGGTAGAAAGTCGCGGCGAGTACTTGGAATCCGCATGACAATTTTCTGTGATAAGTATATAAATAATACGATTATAAAGTTGAGTAAGATGTGAAACTCACCCGGACTTAAAATTGCTCTCGCAGAAACCAAAGCCATGATTTTTGCACAAAGTCTTACACGATATTTTTGTAAAATTCGTATTATAACCAACAAATTTAGTCGCACAGGAAGAACGACAAGGATGACATCTGGTGAGTGATTGAGTACTAACAGGAAGTTACGTAACAAAAACTCTGCTACGCATGCGGTAAACGTTGCTTCCGGATTTTAAAGTGAGTTCAAAATTAAAGTTTGTGTAATTTGTATTTTTTAAACTATTTTTTTCGAAAATATGAAAAAGGAAACAGACGGAAAATTAATCTTTAGAATGCGAATTGTAATATTTATTACCTGAATTTGAATGAAGATTTTTGAATCGGTCTCATAATTTTTAAAGCCTTGGATCAGAAATTTCCGACTGAATAAAAATTTGTTTAATCGATTTCGGTTTTTTTTTCATCAGGTCGAAATTTTATAGGTTAAATTTTTTCGTGCTTTAGAGCAATTTTGTATTTTTTAAATTTATTTGAAAAATACATTTGAAAAACTGATCAAATATTCAAATGGAAATATTCTATTATTTAGAAATTATTCGAAGGGTTGATCACTGTTGATATCCATGTTACAATCCTTTGTGAAATCCTTGTAAAATCTTTGTGATATATCTGTGAAATATTTTTCATCTTTATAAATTCTTTTAAAATTCTTTGCAATTTTTAAAAATATTGAAATCTTTTGTCAAATAATTCCGAAATCTTTGTGAAATTTGTTGAAATCTTTCAAAACCCCTTGAAATTTTTGAAATCTGGTGTACACTTGAAAGAAGTTTAAAAGTTGAGTGGTCAATAAGCAAGAAGATTTATTTTCTAACAAAAAAGCCGAATTTTTATCATAATAGTTGAATTTTGAAGAAAACAGTTAAATTTCCAACCGAAGAGAGAAATTTTCCACTAAAATAATGATTCTTCATCCAAAAAAATGAATTTTTAACCAAATAATTCATATTTTAGCTAAGTAGTTGAATTTTCATTAAAAAAAACACGAATTCTCAATGAAAAATATAATAGTGTATATTTGAATAAAAAATATTTTTATTCTAAGAGAAAAAGTTGAATTCAGTCAAAGCAGATTAATTTCCAACTCTGTAGATTTGAATCATTTTAAATTATTACCAATTTAAATCAGTTTCTGAATTCTAAATATGAATCAATTATTTTCACTGATAACTTAGTAAGTTTTACTGATTTCTTATTTAAAAATAGCTGATTCATAGCTTATATTCAGTCACTAATTGATATTAGTAAAAATTTCAACTGATTCAAATTTAGAGAGAACCAAACTGTTGAATTTTAACCCAAAAAAGATCAGTTTAAAAAAAAGACGAATATTCGAACAAAATAGTTGAATTTTCAACAAAAAGACGATTTTTCAGTTCAGAAATAACAAAAATATTAATCAAATTGTTTAATTTTTAAGCCAAAAAGACGAATTTTATACAAGACAGCTGAATTTTCTACTCGATAATATAAATTTATAACAAAAATATTCATTTTCAACCAAATAGTTGAACTTTCAATCAAATAGATGAATTTTCTACCAAGAAGATTAATTTTCTACCAAAAAAGACTAATTTTCAACAAACAAGATACATTTTCGAACAAAGAAATAAATCTCAAAATTATATGAAGAACATTTAACATAGAATAGTTCAATTTTCAGTAAAAAATTTTCACCGAAAAAAAAAGAATTTTCAACCAAAGGGATGAACTTTCAACTTATATGATAAATAGTTGACTGGAATAATTAAATTTTCAGTAAAAAAATTAATTTAATAAGTTGAAAATTTTTTTTATTTGAAAAAGAAATGTTAACAAAATAATTATATTTTCAACTAAAGAGATACATTTTCAACTAAAATTATGAATCCACAAACAAAAAATAAATTGTTAACAAAGTAGTTCAACTTTTAATCAAATAGTTAAATTTTCAAACAAACAAAAAAATGAATTCTCAACGAAAAATTAATAGTTGATATTTCAACCAAAAAGAATTTCTTTATTTTAAATCAAAACAGTTGAATTTATCCAAAAAGATGGTTTAATCCTCAATCAAAAGATTAATTTTCAACAAAACAGTTGCATTTTTCTCAAAAAAGATTAAGTTTCTACCAAAAGAGAAATTCAACTATTTACAAATGATTTTTTGTTTAAGAAAGTAAAAAAAATGTCTACCAAATTAATGAATTTTCATGCCCAAAAGAACGATTTTTTGTCAAAACAGTTGAGAATTCACCAACATTTTAACAAAATTGTTGAATTTTGAACAAAATAATAACATTTTTAAACAAACAATTAAATTTTTTAGTAAGAAAATATGAATGTCCAATCTTCAACAACAAATAGTTACATTTTCTTTTTGGGTTTTATTAATTCAGCTCGCATTTAAATTAAAAATGTGAAAAAGATGAATACAGAAAAAGGGGAAAGAATGTGAAGTCTGGGATAAATAAATAGGAATTTCATTTTATTTTTAATACTTTGTAAATATTAGCTTAGAAAACTGGAAATATTATTTAGAACATAAAGTTAATTTTCCACTGTGCACTTTTTGAATATGGACATATTAATGTTAATATATATATTAATACAGAATGTAATATTTAAATTTGATACTCAATAACACTTAAAAAAATATTTTCCATTTTTCCGCCTTAATATTTGAAACTTTTCATTTGGCGAAAGTTTCATGAAACTTAACAAACCTAGTTGTTTAATAACTATTCCATTTAAAAAATGATGACAGATTAATTCACCTGAAAAAAATTTTACGAAAAACGTTTCTGTATTGTAAGAAAGGATCTTGCGTGAAATCTATTTAAAAATTTATAAAATAAATGTACTCATACAAATGAGACTGTTTTCCATACAATTGTTATGCAACAGAAAAAGGTGGGAAAGTTAAACAAATAATGATCAAGATGCTTGATGCAAAAGAGTTATTTGAGGACTTTTTCACCCAATTAAAAAAAAATGTAAGTGTAAAAAAAAACGTCTTTATCGGTTCAAAATTGAAGGTTGAATCAGTAAAACAAATAAAAAATTGATCATTTGATCTATATTTCATACGTATTTTATTACTAAAGGATAAAATAATGCAAAAAGATACTCGCGCTTTAACACAATGACTATATTTTTATTTAAAATTAATTTAGGAGATACATTTATATACATAAAAAATGTATGACTATTTCAATAACTGTACGTAATATATAGACATTACTTCGTGCACGTTCAATAACATAATATGGGCTTGTGTCACTTACGCCTAATATTCATTGTAGCTTAATTCTTTCTTTATCTCGCACTTTACACCTAATTTGTATCAATGTGTTTACGAATGATACCGGAATGTCACGAGTTTCTGTCGCTTCAAACAAGATTCACTTAAAGCTTTTGGTATACGTACGCACCAGCGCGATATCAAACCGAATTACAAATAAACAAAACAAAAAAAAGAACCTCGACCGGAGCAATAATTTCTACAAATTTCTAGGCCTTCAAAGTCCGACGTTCTTTTCCACATCTGCATCCAGTTTTATCGCGACTGGCATCAGACGCTTTTTCTCTCGGGCGTCGAGCTCACCACGAATCATGGCTCTTAAATTATAAATAGTTTTTTCTTTCTTTAAATACAGCCTAACTTTCTAAAAAATAATTCGCTACAGAGCGCTGTGACAGAACAGTTTACACCTAGCTAACGGCTGTCATAGTTTAGTCACATTACACTTTATACCACGTACACACAACATAGGCTGGACTTTGTTCTCGCAAGAGTCGCTTTTTCGCTGAATTTTCAGGGTGATTTCATTTTTTTCTCAACACTTGACGACAGACACTTTGAGATTCTCGTCGAACGACCTCCTTGTCGTTTACCAGTGTATCGATATACATATATATATTTAATATATACTTCATAATTCATATATAATATATATATATA
>CAKNWT010232793.1:0-11197 GCA_932066315.1 Andricus coriarius
TGAAAAAACACAAATATATGACTTTTGAAAAACCTACACTTTTTCCCTGAAGACTTCAACATTGTTTTTCTAATGTATTGTCACCAGCTGAAAACTATTAGATGTTCAAACCCTTTCTTAATATCAGTTAAAAAAAATATTAAAGATTGTTGTTCAGTAGAAGATATGATTATTTAAACTTTGAAGACTTCCTATTAGTTCCATGCGGGCCACACCATTTTTTTGCCACAGGAATTTTGTCTTGAAAACAATCTTCCAAGTACAAATACTCCTAACTTCGCAGAAATTTGTTTGTCTTAAATCATAAAAATACGTGTCACCTAATTTCCTCTAAAGGACAACATATTTGTTTTCTACATACTACACTCTACGTGAACATCTAATCCTTTCAAATTTATTGATGTTTTCGGCAAGAAGGCATTTTTTAAATATTTTAATTTCAAGTACTTGAAATTGATTTTCTCTATATATATAATTGATTCTCTTTATAAGTCCCTTGTTTCCAAATGTCTTAAATTTCTGCTTAGGATTATTGAAAACTAAATCAAAACTTTGTGAAAAATGCGTGAAAGGATCAGATTTATTGATGTTAGGTATTTACAAAATGTATCATTATGAAACTTGAAAAAATTACCATCCAGGAATATGGCTCGAGCTTTCCGAAAAAGTTTTCGAGTACTCGAACAAGTATCGAGTTCTCGAGAGTATCGAGTTCTCGAGAGTTTCAAGTCTCGAGCAGCTCGAGGTTATTCGAAGCTTTCAATTGTCCTGAAGCAACGTCATATTAACCAAATTTTCGACTTTCATAAAACCCATTCTAAGGAGTTCTCCAGGTTTCTGATCACAAATTTGGAGTCAAAATTAGTTTCAAGTGATTTAGAAACATGTGCTGAGGATGTGTACATTTCTAATTATTTTTACTAAAAATCCTAACCAAAATTCCAGTCCCAGGTTTTTAAATTTTTTTATTCCAGCTCTTCAACTTCGTTTTCTATACAATCTATTAATTTCTCAAGGATTTCCCATTTCTTCATGGGTGGAGCATTGTTAAAGGCATCCAGTAATAGACTTCCGTACTCGTCAACTATCCTTTTCTCCTTATATTCTTCCTCGATTAATATTTTATGTTCTATTAGATATCTGGTTTCAATGCCAGCAGCAACATCTAGATCCTCTGAAAATTATTTCACGTTTATTCAAAGCTTCATAAGGATTTAAAACTAATAGATGAATTAGACTCATTCAATTTCTCAACTTTTACGGGCAAGGAATGTGTTCATTGGAATCGCAAAAATACGTGAATGCTAATTATTATAAAGAGAGGCCGAGGGGCCCTGATCGTACCAGGGGCCCTAGGGCTGCAGCCCCCCCCCCCCCCGTCGGATACGATCAAGGGGGGTACGGTTTCGTTGCGAAATAGCATGACGGGTTCGGGGCAAAGGGAGACGATGCGTTCTGGTGCGCGCAAGAGGCGGTACGACGCGGAGCGATGGCAGTGGGGGATTCGAGTTAGCGGACTCGAGTACAACTTCCGTGTCAACTCGTGTTGCGGGATGTGGGAAGGCTTATGGGGGTCGGGGTGAAGGGGACTATGCGTTCTGGCGTGCGCACGAAGCGAAACGACGCGTAACGTTGGTAGTGGCGGATGCGAGATAGCGGACTTGAGTGCAATCGGCTACTTCCGTGTCAACTCGTGTTAGGGTGGTTTGGAGGGCTCGGGAATGCTGTGCTTGGAACGACGCGCTGGGGCTCGATTTAATAGTGGGGGGCTGCGTCTTAGTTTTTGTGTAAAATCGG
The DNA here is from genome assembly GCA_932066315.1 of Andricus coriarius. Classification (NCBI taxonomy): domain Eukaryota; kingdom Metazoa; phylum Arthropoda; class Insecta; order Hymenoptera; family Cynipidae; genus Andricus; species Andricus coriarius. Next base: position 1,798 of record CAKNWT010232793.1, read on the forward strand.
GTTATAGAATTTGTTGTGAAGGAGGACGATGCGTTCTGGCGTAAGCATGACGCATAACGTCGCGGGAATTTGGTAGTGGGGGATGCGAGATCACGGACTCAAGTACATTCGGGTGCTTTCGTGTCGAGTCGGGTTAGAACTAGATTTTCGAAACGGAAGAGTTTTCTATTTTATTGCGTGGACGGGAGTAAATTAAAGTACGACCAAGAGTTACAAGACATGACAGTAAAAAGATCGAATTAATTTGTAGGCCTTATATATTAATGGCCAGAGAAAATAAAAATTGGCCAGTGACAAAAAACGTTCCAATTCTTGTTAGTAATTTGCTTGCCATAATTCTTTCTTCTTTCTACTCCTGCTGATGAAAATTAAACTGAAATATAGATTCATCATAACTGTAGTTGAAAATGCATCCGTTTGGTGGAAAGTTTAACTGTTTGGTTGAAAATTGTAGTTTTGTAATTGAAAATTGAGTACTTGGTTAAAAATTATTTTTTTTTGGATAATGGTTGAACATGCATATTTTCGGGTTAAAAAATCAACTGTTTTACAGACAAATTCGTTTTTTGTTTCCAAAGTTCGACAATTTGCATTTGTTCAAAATTCGGAAGATTTTCTTGAAAATTTGCTTTTTTGCTAGAAAATTTATTTCACTTTTCCATTTTTCGTTGACAATTAATCTTTTTTAGTTTGGTCGGGAGGTAAATCTTGAGCCACGGTTACAGGTAAGGTTTTACTCTCAGTCTTTTAATTCTCTAACAAATATTTATTTTTCCTCCGGAATAATCCTTTCTGAATTACCAATTCAATTTTTTATTTGGCTACATGGTTGACTAATTTTTTACAATTGTCTTTGCAAAAACTTCACTTTGCTATTTATGAGTACGAATTTTGCAGACGCTTATGTAAGTTCGCTAGCACCTCCCAGTGAGCGGTAAACTCTCCTAATTGGTCCAAGCTATGGAGGAGGGAAATTTTTGTTACCCTTGGGACGTTCCTAGGACGTCCAATGTCAGTCCAAACAACGTCTCTAAAACGTATATTGTCCTAAAGATGTCCTAAAGACGTCTTGAAGACATTGGACGTTCTCGGGATATCTTTCGTACTGACATTAGAAGTCTTAAGAGCATCCCTAGGATGTCCAAAACACATATTCCGAAAGACGTATTAGGGATGTCCCGAAGACGTCTCTAGGACATCCTTAATTTTTCCTCACTGGGTTATCATATTTTTTTTGTCTGTTTAATACTTCATTGCTGTATCCTGCTCTCGTTCAATAATTTTAATGTACTATTTTTTTAATGTAATTCAATGTAATACTCCAACCCTATATTGGCCGTACATATGTAACGCAATGCTTTTAGGGCCTGAGAAGGGCCCAGTGTGCAAAAAAATAAGGATGACCTAGAGACGTCTAATGTCAGTACAAAACATTTCCCGAGAACGCCCTATGTCTTTAAAACGTCTTTAGGACATCTTTAGGACATTAGATATTTTACAGACGTTGTTTGAAATGACATTAGACGTCCTAAGAACGTTTCAAGGACGTTCTTGGGATGTTGATGGTTTTGTGCCCACTGGGAGAGATTTGTCGCCGGAAAATTGCGATTTATTAAGTTAGCAGTTATTTAGAGCTAATTTGGTTGAAAACGCGAAATCTGCCGGTTGAAAATTTTCAAAAATCTGTATTTCTTTATAACATTTATTCAAATAAATAACAAATTATGTCACCTGACAAAGTCTCCTAATAAATACGGTCCATTCTGAGTCACTAGCAGTGGATTTTTTGATAAAAAACAAAATCACAACAAACATTGTTTATAAAATGGAAAATTATCCTTCTTTAATCAAATATCTTAAGGGAAGGATTTCCCTAAGTTCTTTACGGTCATTTTTGTGTCAAAAAAAAAATCTTTAGTCTGAAATAATTCTGAATGTCAGTTCAAACAACGTCTCTAAGACGTCTAATGTCCTAAAGATGTCCTAAAGACGTCCTTAAGTCATAGGACGTTCTCGATACATCTTTCGTACTGACATTAGACGTCTTAAGAGCATCCCTAGGATGTTCAAAAAACATTTTCTTTTCCCTGGGAGCAATCTGTGACGGCCATATTTTCTCCCTAGTAACTTTCACTTCTCTACCCGGAGGTTGGTACTAGTTCGAAAGCTAGGCAAACACACGTGCAGTGCCGCGCGGAGTGTAATGGGTTGAGTCTGGAATCAGCACCATGGAGGACACATTTGCGTGCTGATCTGGACGCACGTCGTGCGTGAAAATATGCACGCGTGTCTGCGTCATGCGCGCATGGCGCGCTTTAATTGTTAGCTGGGTATGGTCCGCTATATTATAATCGCCATTTTGAATGTTGATATTTTTAATTTGGATTTGAAACCAGTGACCTCAGAACACAGTGGCCAAAAAAATTAAGGATGTCCTAGAGACGTCTTCGGGACATCCCTGAGACGTCTTTTGGAACATGTCTCTTGGACATCCTCGGGATGCTCTTCAGACGTCTACTGTCAGTACAAAAGATGTTCCGAGAACGTTTTATGTCTTTTAGACGTCTTTAGGATATCTTTAGGACATTATACGTCTTAGAGACGTTGTTTGGACTGACATTGGACGTCCTACGAACGTCCGAAGGACACTCTTAGGATGTTCGTGGTCTTGTGCCCACTGTGAAGCCCTTAACTACTTCGAATGATGAAATTTGCTTTGATAATAGTAATACACTCCTTTAAGGATGAAAATAGCAACTTCCATCACCTTTTGCTTACAATCATCAAGCTCTACATTAATTTACAGGCCGGATCTAGAATCATCATACAAAAATCTATTTAAAAAGTTATGTAGAACATAAAATATAATACCTATATGCCGTGGTAGTCATCTGAATAGCGTGTCTGTCACTGCAGTTCTAGATTCTGACCGATGAGTTTCTAACCGAATTTTACTCGTTATTGTTTTCTTGACGGACTTATATTCTGCAAAAGCCTTTCCATCCTCTAGGACTAAAATATCAAAAGAGATCTAGTAGACTTGCGTATGGTTTCTCTTAATTTATCAATAATTTATCAAATTTAAAAATCATGTGAAATATGGCAGCCTAACCTCAAAAGAGTCGGTCTTATTAAAAAAAAAAAAGGAAAACCGATTCAATATGAATGCTTCATATGTACATTGTACCCAGGAAACAAAACTCGATGGGATGCATCCCAGAGGCAAAAAAATTAAGTATGTCCTAGAGACCTCTTCGGGACATCCGGAAGACGTCTTTGGAACATGTCTTTTGGATAACCTAGAGATGTTCTCCAGGACATTAGACGTCTTAACAAAACAACGTCTCGAGACGTTATTTGGACTGACTGGAATTTGAATCATTAATAAAAAGTTTTGAATCGGCATTCTTAAAAGAAGTTTGCCGAATGACACAGATTGGTTACATAACCTGATTAATCGGAAAAGTGGAAATTTTAATTGGACGTAGGATATTTTCTGTAACCTGTTGGAAACAGTCGTGAATCGGTACTTACGTGATAAAAACGTAGAGATTGTATTTCGCGCCTCTTCCTAAAGATCATAATGTAGTACCCCCACTATACACCGATGTCGCCACAGTCTTCAAAGTAACAAACGAAAACTTTTCAGCCAATCTGTCGCACCACCCTCGACCATACGCTCATTCTCTTACTTTGTGCCGATGACGCCTTATGTGTGTCTTTAATGATGGGAAATAAAAGATTAAAAAAGAGGTTAGAAGCCTGAAAAAGAGTTTTTTGGATCAAGATATGATCTTAATAAGTAGTTTTAAGTAAAATATGTTCTTTTGGTCCAACCAATTGACATATAGAGTGTCACAGTGATGTTCAACATCAAGTGATGCATAACCCTCAAAGGCACGCGTATCGTTACCGTCCAACGGTTGAGATAATAGTTGTTGCGTGTTTCATTTATTTACGTCATATTTTGATCTAACCAATTTGTAACTACTTAATGTCTTAAATAATTAAGATAGCAATCAACCTGTTTGGCATTCTTATTTTGCGACACACTTTAATTCAAGTGACTTGTGACTGCGCTAGCCTTGATTGTGTTTTTTTTTTAATTCTTCTTATTTTATTGTCAGCTGGTCACTAAAGCCATTATTTGAGTCAGTGTATCATGATAACGAGAGTCATTCTCGAAGTCGCTTTCCAAGACGTTCTCAAAGTCGCTCTCCAAGACGTTATGGAAGGCGTACTCCAAGTCGCATTCGAAGAACTTCTTCTAGAAGTTACTCTCGAAGTCGTCCTCCGAGGCATTCTCGGAGACGTTCTCCAGGTAGCAATCGAAGAAACCGTTTTTGAAGTCAGTTCATTAGTCAGCGAAGACGACGACAATTTAATCACGAAAAAATCGATTCTTGAAGAGTACATAATAACGATCGACGATCGCGTGACAGCTCAATTAGAGGTTATGGTTGGTCTCGTCGTTCTGAAGAGAGGAGTTTATCAAAAGAAGAGTCTGTTCTTGATTTGAATAATAGTGGTAAATTGGATAAATCCACTGATCAAGTCTCTTCTCGGGTTGCAGGTGATGGGAAACCCCTAGATTCTGGTAAAGAGTCACAAGCTGGATCGCCTAATGTGGAACAATATGATCTGCAGATTTTTGTTGAAAGACTTGAGCCTGATCGAGTTTTTGCTCCTGCAATTCCTGATTGCTTGGCTGAAATCTGGAGCGATGTTATAATTAAAGGTCTTCCATTGGAGGAGAGAAAAAAGTTATCAAAGGATTTCCCTTCCCCCGCAAATATGTTAATGATGGATCCGCCCAAATAGAATTTTGAGGTTAAGGCTGCTGTAGGCAGCACGATTCAGTAAAGGGATGACAGGATGATAGAAAAGCAGAAGATTTCTGCATCGCTCGCTGGAATTAGTCAAACTATAGAACTAGTTTTTAAGACTAATCCGCCAGAGAAAAAGCAGTTTTTTTAGATTCTTAATGGTGTGGTGAAGATTTTGGCAGATCTCCAACAAGACGAAACCTTGATTCACATAAGTTTAAATCTGAAGAATATACCAGCTCCTGTTCGTGATATGTTGAAGGATCCACTATTTGGCAGTTGGCTTTTTGCAAAGGACCTATCAGAGCAACTGAAAGCTGCAAGAGCTGTTCAAGAGTCTTCGAAGGATTTAAAGCCAGCTGTGAGAAACGCGCAAGGAAAGAAGGTCTAAAAAACTTCAAGAGCCCGACCTCGCGAAACCAATTCAAACAGAATTTGTACTCCAGGGGCAACGGGGAGCAGTACAATTACGGCCGGTACGGGTCTCAGAGGACGGCTCTTCAAGGCAAGCCGGCGAATCAGAAATTAGAATAAGCGACTGCAAGGAAGAACAACTATAGGTAAGTGCTCTTGCGGGTCTCGGGTTAAAAGATTCCTTTCTCGGACAGGGTGGTACAGCAACTCCCTCCGACTGAACCGTCTTGGTCTGTGCTAGAAAGTTTAAAGATTCTTGGTTTAATTAATGCTCTATTGGGTAAAGGAGCGATAGAAAAATGTGATCCTCATCCTCAGCAAATTTTATCTCGAATTTTCGTTGTTGCTAAGTCCGATGGTTCGCATCGGTGGATTTTAAACTTGCGTAGTTTAAATAGTTTTATTCAAACGGAACATTTCAAATTACAAGATGGTAGGACGGCAGGACAACTGTTAAATTTCAGGTCCTGATTAGGCGTCATTTGACTTGAAGGATGCGTATCACTTAGTTCCAGTTTGTTACTCGTACTGACAATTCTTGAGATTTCGGTTTGAGGGTAGGCTGTATCAGTATACTTGCTTACCCTTTGGACTTTGTACAGCTGCTTACCTGTTTACTAAGTTGATGATTCCTGTAATAAGCAGCCTTCGTGAAAGATGTTATATTTCGGTTATTTACCTAGACGACATGTTGTTTTTTGGAGACTCGGTTCTTGAATGTCAGACTAATGTCCAGGTGACTTGTCAGTTACTTAAGAGTCTTGGTTTTGTTATTAATGTCAAGAAAAGTCAGCTGGTTCCATTAGTTATTGTTAAGTATTTGGGTTTTGTCTATAAATCTCAAAAAATGACTGTTGAACTCCCACAAGACAAGAAAGAAAGAGTAAAACTGCAAATTAAGAAATTTTTTTAAGTAAATAGGTGCAGAATTAGAGAGTTCGCAGCTTTCATAGGTACCTTAGGTGCATATTGTGCAGCGTTAAGATATGGCTGGCTTCATATGAAGGAGTTTGAAAGAGAAAAGTTTTTGGCTTTGAAGTCCAGTAACGGTAATTTTGACACATGCATGTCTCTTTCAGATAAGTTGAATCCGGATTTTCAATGGTGGCTGGATCATATTGTCTGTGCAATAAAACCTATTTCACAATTTCAGCCTGTTTTAGAGATCTTTTCCGACGTATCAAGATCCGGTTGGGGTTGTTGTCAGCTTTTTTCGGACTTGAATGCTTTGTTAGCAGCCTAAAAAATTGTGACCTTCTATTAAGGATAGATAATACCTCCGCCATTACTTATGTCAATAAGATAGGTGGTATCCTGTTTGCGACACTTAGTTCATTGGCCAAAATGATTTAGGAATGGTGTGAGCAAAGGGGACTTTGGATCTTTACTTCTTATGTTCGATTCCAGGATAATGTTGAAGCTGATTTAGAATCCAGGCGCTTATAATCAGAAACAGAATACTCGTTATCGCATCCTGCTTTCCAAACAATTCGTCAAGCTTTTGGTGATCCACAAATTAATTTATTTGCGACTCGAGTTAACGCAAAATGTCAACGTTTTGTCTTTTGGTTTACGGGACCTAGATCGATAGCAGTCGATGCTTTTACTCTGGATTGGAGCAAGCCCAGTGAAAAGAAACTAATTGAGGCGAATTGAGATGAATTTTTTGGAGCCTTCGTGAATCTCGCTTTGCGACAATCTCGAATTGGAGCAAGTCATGTATATCATTAAGCTATTTCCCTTTCGGCGAGCCTCTAGGGGTAAGCGTGACACTACCCGATTCGGGTAGTGTTTTTTAGGTGGATTTGTAGTAAATGGGCTCACCACACCCACGACCGCCAACAGCAACGCAGTAGTATCAGACGGTCACCCATCCAAGTACTAACCGCGCCCAACACTGCTTAACTTCAGTGATCTAACGGGAACTGGTGCTTCCAGCGTGGTATGGCCGTTGGACGTATTGGCCGTTGTTTTTTTTTTTCATGAATTCTTGTAAATTCGGAAATACGTAATTTAATCTTCAAATCTGCTATCCACCCAAATTCAGCGCACAATTTTTAGGGGACCTAATTCATTTGTATGTGTCAGCACGAATTAATTTCAGTGTCAGCCAATTCACTTTAATTCACGAGATTTAAAGTCAAGCTCTAATTCGCCTGAATTCGTCAGCGCGAATGCAGTTAAAGGCTGGACTATTCAATCGAATTCGTAAGCTATAACCAACGCGCTGGGTATAAAGGATCCGTTGTAAATAAATATCAATGAGTCCCGTAGCTCAGTGGTCGCTTTCTGGACTTATACACTTGGGATCGCTGGTTCGAGTCTCGAGGCATGCAATTTTTATCAATTTTTTTCGAAATGACCTTGACCACGAATTAAAACGAATTGAAACGCATTCAATTCGCGCTAGCTGAATTCGTTTAAACGAATCAGAAAGCGGAATGCAGGCGAATTCAACCATGTTTATTCACAGAAATTCGCCCTAATTAGTTTCTTTTTACTGGAAATATTTCTTCTGTGCTTTCTCTCCATTTGAAATTATTTTGCATGCACTTAGAGTGATCATAAATGATTCGGCTAGAGGAATAGTTGTTGTACCACTTTGGCCAGCTCAGCATTGGTTCCCCCTTTTCTTTTCTCTTTTAATTTCTGACCCAATTTATTTCAACCCGAACCCTGATTTTTTACTTTCTCTGAATAGGCAGACTCATCCAGTTTGGGAAAAGATTAACCTGGTTGCCGGTGTGCTTTCCGGGAAGAGCTCACAAGGAGAAGTGTTCCGGAGGAAGCATTTACAATCATGATGTCTTCCCTATCAGATTCTTCGATCAAGCAGTATGATTCCTGTTTGAAAAATTGGTGGTCATTTTTTCTACGAAATAACAGTGACATGTATCGATGGAATGTTCCGCGGGTTATATAAAACATATCCACAAAAAAATCGAGAAAAGTACCCCTGGAGTCTGACTATGTCTATCATATGTTTTCGGGGTCGCTAAATCTAAATTCGGGGCCCCATTGGCTCCATCACGTCAGATTTCGTCCATAGCCTCAAAAAACATGAAAATCGCTGATTTAAGGTGAAACATCATTCGTACCTATGAAAAGTGGTCATATCCTAAGTTTTCGAGGTCGCTGAATACAAATCTGGAGTAGTTGTGGTTCTATGACGTCACGCTTCGTCCCGAAACTCAATGAAAAATGGTGAATTGGTAATTTTATGTAAAACATATATTTTTTCAATGCAAAGTGGTCATATCCTATGTTTTCGAGGTCGCTGAGTACGAATTCGGAGTTGTTGTGGTGCATTGAAAAAATACATGTTTTACATAAAATTATCAATTCACCGTTTTTCTTTCAGGTTCGGGACGAAGCGTGACGTCATAGAACCACAACGACTCCAGATGCGTACTCAGCGACTTCGAAAACATAGCATATGACCACTTTTCATAGAATTTGGATTCAGCGACCCCGAAAACATATGATAGGCATAGTCAGACTCCAGGGGTGATTTACTCGATTTTTTTTTTGGAGCTGAGTAATTTATTTCTAAGGAATTTGACATAAGAGCATCTGTGAGTACACTTAATAGTTGTCGTTCTGCTTATCGCACTTTTACATGGTCCTAAATTAGGCATTTAAAAACCTGATAAAATTAAGACTTCGCGGGTCAATAAGACTCAGACGACATTGTTTATTTCTTATTATAAGCAAAACGAGGTTGTTTGTGTAGCTTCGACCTCAGGGGTTTATTTAGAAAAAACTAAAGAATTACGTGGCAGTGAGACTAAGCTGTTTACTGCTCTCAGGAAACCGCACTCAGCTGTCTCTGGTCAGTCTTTGAGCCGATGGATAAAGAAAGTTCTCGAAGATAGCGGCGTTGATACCAACATTTTTTACGCTTACAGTACGCGTCATGCTGCGACCTCAGGAGCAAAGCAAAAAGGTATAACTATTAATATGATCAAGAGAACTGCTGGTTGTACACGGAAAAAAAACTTCATTAAATTTTATAGAACTAGTCCTATAGTAGAGGATACGACGGGTAGTTTAATAAAAGTTGAAATCTTTCTTGGTTTTACATTGCATTGAACTATTCTACGAAATGTGCTACAAAATGCTATGAAATGTAAAGAATGAGGTGACGTAATCTCTATTAG
>CAKNWT010232804.1:0-16583 GCA_932066315.1 Andricus coriarius
CATCAGTTTGGTTGAAAATTAATTTTTTAATGGAAAATATAACTTTTACATTTTTTTCTGGAAATTGATCTTTTTTAGTTCAAAATTACGCTATTTGCTTGGTATTTTGCCATTTTTAGTTGAAAATGTACGTATTTTGTTAAAACACATTTTTTTTGGTAAAAAATTAAGCTTTTCATTTTAAAATTAATCTTCTTGTTTGAAAATTCATCTTTTTGATTGAAAATTCAATTATTCTAGTTAAAGACTCATCATTTTAGTTGAAAATTGATCACTTTGTTTGAAGGTGTATCTATTTTTTCGAAAATTAGTTTTTCTTTGTTAAAAATTCATTTTTTTATTATTAATGATTCATCATTTTAGTTGAAAATTTATCTCTGCGGCTTACAATGTAACTATTCCGTTAAAAATGCTTTTTTTTTTGCAGAAAATTAATACTGTCGGGTTCAAAAATTGAACTTTTTTTGTAAAAAATTCGTGTCCTTTAGAAAAAATGTCATTTTTTTTATTAAAAATGCAACAGGTAAAAAATAACCTTTTTTGGTTTAGGATTCAACAAGTTTGTTAACGTTTCATCTTCTTTGGACGAATTCAACTATTTGTTATTTAAAATTAAAATCTTGTTGGTTAAAATATTAATAATATGTATCATTTTTCGTTGAGAGTTCATCTTCTTTGGTTGAAAATTCAACTATTTGATTGAAAGCTAACTTTTTTGTTGAAATTTTGACAAATATTTTTTAAATTAAAAATTATTTTTCACTTAAATACATAGAACTACACGCACGCGTAGCGCGTGATTGATGATGCTATTTAGATTAATAATGTTAAAAATTAGAGTTTACGATCTTTTTTTGGATGAAGGCACTCAAATTATTATGAAATTACTCTTATTTTTCAGGTCATCTTAAAACTAGTTCATCTAATTAGCATAATAGGAAACCAGGGTACACTGACCAAGAATATCGAGCATATTGTAACCGACGTCGAAATTCTCTATCACATATCGTACCTTATATTTTGTGTTCTCGGAATATTAATGCATCCATTTTTTTACTCTGTTTTGGTAAGTTTTAATTTTTACATTTTTCCTAATTTTAAAAAGTCCATTAGTTGAAAGTATACAAATTTGAAAACATTGCAGTAAAAACGTATGCAAATTAGAAGGCAATTAAATTGGAAGCTTTAAAATATAGAAAGTTTTTACTTTAAAAGCGTTTCAAGAAGACACTTGAAATATTGGAATTTATCAAATTTAAGTGCTTCATTTTCTAGAAATTACTTTAAATTTAGAAGATCATAAGATATGCAAGCCTTAATCTTTCTGAAAGCTTTAAATTAAACGCGTAAAATTGGAATAATATTACAATTAATCGAATTTTTCTAAAAGTAATTAATTTCTTCAAAAATGTAAATTTGTTGACGTAAACTTTCTGTAGAAGTAAATTTTTAGTAAATTTTTATCCGATCTTTATTTAATGCCATCGTGATTTCAAAATTGTTTCGAATTTCAAAGGCTTTCCAAATAAACGCTTTTGAAGTCGAAGGAATTATAAAATGAATATTAAATTGTTTAGAATTAAATTGTCTAATCATAATTTTGCACATACTTTTTCAAATTTTATACATTCATCCTAAATAATTTTGATATATCTTTTCAGCTCTTTGACGTAGTCTACCGCGAAGAAACTTTGCTCAACGTGATACGATCAGTGACGAGAAATGGAAGGTCTATCATTTTGACCGCCGTACTTGCGCTGATATTAGTTTACATGTTCTCTTTAATTGGTTTTATGTTCTTCAAAGACGATTTCTTAGTCAGCGTCGATGAAGAGATAATCTGTAAGTTGTGAAAAATGGTTCCTTTTTTTTTAAATTCTGTTTTCTTGAACTCTCTTTGAATCATAGTCACTACAGGCCTCACATACCAGTCCCTATATCCCCTATTGTACCCTATATTCAGTGAGTACCCTATTTTCAAGATTTGATATCTATGGTACCCTATTTGCAGCCCATAATGGAACTTTAAACAAATTTATAATAAGATCAAAGCTTCTCTTTTCTTTCAATAAATTAACTATTCAATTCGGGTCTATACCTATTTCTGAATTATCTTGAATTATTTTGAAATATTTCAGGGTATTTTTAAAGGTTCCGAGAAATTTTTAATAGATTTCAATAATTTGAAGGGATTTTTAATATTTCATGGTATTTTTTAAACTTCTAAGGCATTTTCAAGAGCTTTTTCAATTGGAGATATTTTAGGGAATTTAAAAAGATTCCAAGGAATTATTAATTCGTTTCATTAATTTGAAGGCATTTCAAAGCATTTAAAAAATTTTAGGATAAAGAATTTCGGAAGGTATGGAACGATTTTACAGGACCTGTAACGTTTTAAATTATTTAAAAAGATTCCACGTTATTTTATAAGATTTCCGAGGATTTCAATGATTTTAAGGAATTTTAAAGCTCTCAAAGTATTTCAACACATTTTCCAGGATTTCAGGATATATCATCATCGAATTTCACAGGATTTCATAATATTTTAGTTGATTTCAAAGAATTTATTTACGAGAAGTGTGGTATTTCATAGGGCTTTAAAGATTTGAGGAGATTTGGAATTCACCCTGAATTCTTATTAATTTAGCGTAACTTCTTTTCAATTTTTTTGAATTTTATGAATTCACTTGATTTTGTTTTAATTCACTTAAACTCTTCTAAATTTGCTGAATTGAATGGATTTTTGAATTGATTTTAAAGTTTTTATTCAATTGATCCTGATGACCAATTGATGAAATGATCAAAGGATTTTAAATATTTAAAAGTATTCTTTCAAATTCTTTGACATTTTTAAGAGCTTTGAAAAAGTTCAGAAGATTCTAAAGGATTTTAAATATTTTAGGCTATGGAAAAATATTGCAAAGAAATTTGTAATTTATTTCAGTAATTTGAGGAGATTCCAAAGGATTTTAAATTCATTTGGAATTCGCCCTGAATTCTTATTAATTTATCCTTAATTCTTTTAAATTCTTTTGAATTCTTCTAAATTCACTCAATTCTACTCAATTCAGTGGATTTTTAAAAAGTTTTTGTTTAATTCATCTTGAGGTCTTTAAAACTCACCCTAAATTCTTAGGCATTTCATAAAATTCTTTTTAATGTTCTTTAATCTTTTTAAACTCATTTCAAACTTACTCAGTTCAATCAATTTTTTCATATTTTCGAACTGTTTTGAATTCACTTGATTGTTTTTTAAATTCAGTTTGATTTGTTATGAATTTCATCGAATTCTTCTTGTTTCCTTTAAGTTTATGTAAATTCACATAAATTTTACTGAAATAAATTAATTTTTTGGTTTTTAAAAGATTTTCCAACTCATTTTAACTTTTTTGAATTATTTTGTAGTCATTAGTCACTTTTTTGGTTAGAAATTAGTAGGGTTTCGAAGATTTGAAATTATTTTTTGAAATTCACCCTGAATTCTTATTAATTTACCCTGTATTCTTTTAAATTCTTTGGAATTCTCTTAAAGTTTTTTTAATTCACTCGAATTCTTTTAACTTTACTCAATTCTACTTATTCAACGGATTTTTTTTAATTAAAATTTTTTTTTATTCAATTGATCCTTAAGTCTTTTAACCTCACCTTGAATTCGTAGACATTTTATCAAATTCTTTTGAATTCCCTTGAATTTTTTAGCTCATTTTAAATTTACGGAATTCAATAAAGTTTATGCATATTTTTAAATTGTTTTCAATTTAATTGATTTTTTTAAATTCACCTTGAATTTTTATGAATTTCATCGAATTCTTCTCGTTTACCTTAAATTCCTCTAAATTCATTCCAATTTTACGAAATCAATGGTATTTTTTTTATTAAAATAAATTTTCAAACTCATTAGAATTCTTTTGAATTTAACTTGAATCGTTTTAGACTTATGAATTTATTCTGAATTTGTTACCTTCAAGTGCGAAAAAGTACCCTTTTAGCGCGACAAAAAATACCCTCTGCTCCTTATATTTTATCCCATAGGGACTGTGAGGTCTGATAGCCCTAAATTTTTAATTTTTAAATTTGCTTTTCTAGCTCCAGAGAAAATTGCAGTGAGTGGTTCCTGTAGCAAACAAGATAACGATAGTTGTGAAGTTACAGAAACAATTTCTAAATACGCACGAGAACAAAATGAAGACGGTGGCATAGGAGCAGAAGTTGTAACCATCGGAGGAGAAATGAAGGAGCGAGCCTGCGATTCACTAGTTATGTGTATCGTCACAACTTTGAATCAGGGATTAAGAAACGGTGGAGGAATTGGTGATATTTTACGTGCACCTTCAAGCACAGTAAGTATTTTCATTGAATAAGGCGTCTACTTACCTGGAAATCCTGGAAATGTCAGAGAATTTTGTTGGTCACGGAAAGTCAGGGAATTTTTATTGAAATCAGGAAATTTTTTCGATATGCTTTAATAATTGTGATATTAAATTAAATAACGATGTTTTTCATTTGTAAAAGTAAATTTATAGTACTAGATTTACACTTTTTAAAATCAAACTTCTTTTAATCATTTTCACTAATCTCAGGAAAATATATTTTATTGAAAATATTCATGTGTTAAATATGCACTGCATTTTAAATACGAAATTTAAATTAAATTGAAATTTGTACCATCAGGAAATACTTGTCCTATTATAAAGTTACATTCGCAAAGTAACAAACATCGTTATTTAATTTTACATATAAAAAGTAACGTTTCCACACATTTTGATATTTATAAGGATAGGAAAAAAATGATTTATATTAAACTCGTCAAATTAGACTGCCTATTCTAATTTCCAAATAAATTTTACGATTTTTTAAGCAATTAAATTAATTACAATTCAACCATTTACAGATGGATAATAAATGGGGTAATTCAAGTATTAAGTAATGATTTTAAGGGCTGTCAGGGTCAGAATTGCTTAAAAGCATACGATACTGAATACTTGAATTAAGAAAAATTATACCGTCACGGTATTTCAAAATATTTGAAGCGATTTTGTAGGAATTTTACGGATTTCACGGGATTTCACAGTTTTTAAAAAAATTCTGAAGGTTGCGAGGGATAAACTAACAAATTTGTTTTACAATTACTATAAGTAATATTTATAAGCTATGATATGCGGACCATTTTTTCATATTCATCGAATTTAAAAAAATATATTTTACACTTGCATATTTCAGAAGTAAGATGTTTGTGGAGAACGTCTGACTATAAGATTCTTTTTCTACTGTTCACTACTTACTGTTCTAGTCAGGCAAAAGTGAGAAGAATTCAGTAGAAAAGTATATTTTGGTCAGTCATCGAAACTTAGAATTCTCTAATATTCCTAGCTTCGATTTTTTTTCAAACGTCTCAAGTTGAGAACAGTCAAATTTGGCCATTTTAAATTTGGAGGAATTTCAAAAAGAATTAAAATTCTGGATTTGAACAGGGAATTTTTCAAAAGATTTATAATTCTGACTTGGAATAGGGAATTTTGAAATGTTAGCAAATTCTGAGCTAGTATAGAAAATTTTCGAAAAAAATTAAAATTCTGTATTTGAACAGGGAATTGTCAAATTTTAACAAATTGTGAGCTAGAACTGGAAATATGCTGAAGAATTAAAATTTTTGATTTAAACAGCGAACTTTTCAAAGAAATTTTAATTCTGAGTTGAATCTGAGACATTTTAAAAAGGATTCAAAATCTCGATTTGAAGCGGGAATTTCTCAAAAGAATTCTAATTCTGATTTGGAACATGGAATTTTTAAATTTAAATAAATTCTGAGTTGGGACAGGGAATATTTAAATTTTAACAAATTCTAAACTAGAACTGGAATCGAAAAAAATTGAAATTGTAGATTGGAACAGAAAATTTTTTAAAAGAATTATATTTTCTGAGTTAAAATGGAGTATTTTTGGAAAGAATGAAAATTCTGGATTGCAACAGGAAATTTTCAAATTTAAACAAATTCTGAGCTAGTACTAGAAATTTTTGAAAAGAATTAAAATTCCGTACTGGAATAGGGAAATTTTCAAAATAATAATAATACTGGGTTGAATCGGAGACTTTTCGAAAATAATTAAAATTCTAGATTTGAACAGGGAATTTGAAAAAAATTATTATTTTGACTTGGAAAAGGAAATTTTAAAAATTTAACAAATTCTGAGTTGAAAATGGAATTTATCCAGAAGGATTATAATTCTCAGTTGTAACCGGGAATCTTCGTAAAGAATGATAATTTTGACTCGGAATAGGGAAATGTAAATTTTAGTTTAAAAAAATTACTCTATTAACTAATGAATCAGTGAATATATATGTAATATGTTTGTGAAAAATTTGACTTCAAGATTTCTTTTCTACTTTTCTACTTCCATAAATTAATAATTTCACAAAAGCTGGGCTAGAAGTTTTAAAAATTTGATCTGGAAAATCTGAAATCTTCATGGAATTGAAAAACCTTTATTTTGTGATAATCCCGTATTTTTTAGTTATTTACTCCTGCAATAGTTTAATAATTTTAATTTTAAATCTTCAGTTTCTAATTTAAAAACTACTATTTACGTTTCAGGAACCATTATTCGTCGCCCGAGTCGTTTACGATTTGCTGTTCTTCTTCATAGTGATAATTATCGTTCTCAACCTGATTTTTGGTGTCATTATCGATACTTTTGCGGATCTCAGATCAGAAAAACAACAAAAAGAGCTGATTTTGAAAAACACCTGTTTTATTTGCGGTATGTAGATCGTCTTCTACACTGAAGATTAGAAAAATCCTCATTTAACTATTTTTATCTAAAATTCTCATTTTAATCATTCTGATCAGTTCTATCATGAAAATTTCATTTTACCAACCGTAAACTAGAAATCTATCGCTCCAACGTAATTGACTAATCAAAATTTTCTAGCGGAGTTTATTTTATTTTTTTATTTTATTTCATCTAATTTTTTGTAATACTTGATTTAACTTGTAGAAAGTTATTTTTTCTGATATATATTGGAGAACTGAATAACAGGAAACTATTTTAACCTCTCTAAAATTTTATATTATTATTTACAGGGTTGAATAGATCAGCTTTCGATAACAAAACTGTCTCCTTTGAAGAGCACGTGAAACACGAGCATAATATGTGGCATTACCTCTACTTCATAGTTCTGGTGAAGGTCAAGGATCCAACTGAATTTACAGGACCCGAGTCCTACGTCTACGCGATGGTCAAGGTAATCGTTCATAGAGCTTGGAAAATTTTCTCAAAGTGCATTTCTTTAAGCTCTATGTACTTTCACAGGATCGAAATCTCGATTGGTTTCCACGGCTGAGGGCGAAATCTTTGGCTGCCGATGAAGGTGAGGGCGAACAAGTCGAACTCAGAAGTCTGCAGTCGCAACTGGAAACCACGCAAACACTAGTTAAGTGTCTTTCACAGCAACTCACCGAACTTCGTGATCAGGTTTGTTCTTCATTTTTATCTAAGAAGGTTTTTAAAGTTTCTCTCAAAACTATTTTTAATTTTGACTCTGTTATATTAATTTTGACTCTCTATGTTACAAGGATCACAGTCATTCTCCTATTCTCCTGCATTTCCCCTTTTATTTCAAATTCCCCTTTTCCCCTATTCTCGAAAAACTTCCCCTTTTCTCTGTAAATATACGATATATTTGAAAATACAATATTTGAATCACGCGGGGAACTCTTTAAAATTAATTACATCTACAAACTTATTCTATTCATAACTAGAATATGCTACCGCGTGTAATGAAAGTTTTCTCAACTTACAGCATTATTTATTATATCATTTTTATAATTAAAACTTGAAGTTGAAACATTTTAAAATATATTGAAAAAGTGAAATCCGTAGACTGAAGTTCTTATTCAATATAAAATCAGAACAGTTAAAAAACTTACGATTTCAAACTTGTAAACTATTTAAGATTTAATGAATAAAACTTTAGAGCTAAAATATTTTTTCGCTGAATCTATACAAATTAAATGTTTTTTTTTTTAATGTAAAACATTGTAGGTGCTCAAATTTAAACTACTTTTTATATGAGTTTAAGAGCATTGAAGAGTGTAGTTTCAAATTTACATTCAAAGCATTATTTATCGTAAGGACGGAATGATAAATCTTGGAAAGAAATATTTAATTATACGCATGAGTATCACGATTTAATTATTATTGATGGAACTTTAAAAAAAAGAAATATTCTAGATTAGGAGAACGATTTTACAGATACAAAAAATTAAATATTTCATTTTTGGAATATCGTATCGAAACCTTTGTCACGTTTCTTTGCGAAATTTGCGAGCAATTTTTATATAACGTTTCGTATAGATTTTTGTTTAAAATTGGTTTTTTTTTGCTGAAAAAACAACCATTTTTTGAACTGCAAGTTTAACCACTCTATTTTTGATTAATACTTGATTGTTTTTGGTTGAAAACTTAACTATTTGGTTAAAAATGAATTTTTTTGTTAAAAATTCATATTTTCGATTCGAAAATTAAACTTTTACGTAGACAATTCCTCTTTTTGGCGTGAAAATTTAACTGTTTGATAAAAAATTTGTCTTTTTTGGTAGAAAATACAATTGCTTGGTTGGAAGTTGAACTGCCTTGTTAAAAAGCGTTTTTGGCTTGAAAATTTAACAATTTGGTTGAAAGTTTTTTTCTCGCTTGACTGTAAAATCTTTCTTGGTTTAAAATTCAACTATTTTGTTGCGGATTCGTCTTTTTTTATTTGAATTCAAGCGCGTCACGTAATTAAATTTAAGATTGTTTATTTTAACGATTACGTGCTAATATTTATGGCAAAACAACTTGAAATACAATAAAACAGCAATTTGCGTTAATATGACGAAATAAATTTGTAATTCGATTGTTATTTTAAGTACGGTATTGCAAAATAGTTCATTCTCAAATCTGTCAAAAAATGTTTTAAATCTTTCGTAAATTCGATATATTCCGAACATCAATTTGCGCAAGTGAAAACCGAGAAATGGCCGGGAATTATTTTGAGACAAATTTTTATACGAAAAATCTATCTACTCACTTGAAATATCACTGTTAACGTTTTCGATGAATAAATCATTCAGTTTAAAACGCATAATTCTAAAATTTTTACTTTACAAATTTCAAATCTTAGTTCTTCATTTTTAAGCATTCTTTTTCAATTTAAACAATCTTAAAATGCAGTTTTAAAGATTTAAACAATTGAAAATTAAAAGCTTTTGAATTTAAAACTTCTGGATAAAAAACTGTTTAACAATTTAAAGTTCTGAATCGTTGAAAATTGAAATGTTTCAATACGAAAGCCTTAGTAGTTAGTAGTTAAACAAATTTAAATGTCTGATTGAAACTCTATAAACTGTTTTCAATTTTAAAATAATTTTAAATAGATTCATAATTAAACGCTTTTAATTAATTTCAAATCCTATTCAAATATTGTTTCAGTCTAAAAAAAGTGCAGTTTTAACACATTCAATTTTAAATTTATTTAATTAAAGAAATAACAATTTTTTAATATTTGAACATATTTGATTATTAATTTAAAATTAGCAATTATAAATTGAATAGTCAAAACTAAAAAAATTGAAACTGAATTGCTTGAAATAGAATGCCGTCTAGTCTAAACAAATTTTATCGTTCAATTCTTAATGTTTCTAACATAAAATTGCTTAAAATGATTTAATGAAAGTTTATATTTTTTAATCAGAAATCTGTTAACAGTTCAATTGATAAAAGTTTTAAATTTTGCAGTTAGATGTCATTTAATTAAAAATCATTCAATTAAAAAGTGTTAAAAGCTTCCATTGTATACGTGTAAATGCTTAAGCGTTTGCAATAAAAATTTCTTAATTGAAAATTTGTTTAGCTTCAATATTAAGACTTGAACATTCAAAAGAGTTCCACTGAAGTGCTTTGATTTGTAATTCATTTTTAATTACTTCAAATAAAAACATTTTCAGCCTTAAAAGTTTCCTTTTAATTTCAATAACCTTGACAAATTTTTTCGCACCGGGAAATGACCGTAAAATTTTTCTTCGAATAAATCTTCCATTCTGATTCGGCCAAAGGAATTTCGAAAATTGAAATTTGAATACTTTAGCTTAGAGTTACACAGCTTTCAAACTTGAAAATCATTTGACATCGATTAATTCATAAACAATAACAATTCAGCAGTTAAATTTTTAATTTTAGAAAAATTTTCTATATTTCAATTTTTTCAAATTTTTGCACTTTCTATCTCCCAATAAGTTTAAACGTAGCGCTTTTAAG
Organism: Andricus coriarius; assembly: GCA_932066315.1. Classification (NCBI taxonomy): domain Eukaryota; kingdom Metazoa; phylum Arthropoda; class Insecta; order Hymenoptera; family Cynipidae; genus Andricus; species Andricus coriarius. The sequence goes on from CAKNWT010232804.1 coordinate 10,296, forward strand.
ACTATATAAAATTCCTTTTATGAAGCATTACCTGTAAAATTGTATTTGCCCTGCCTACCATACTCAATGTAACAATCGCATTACAAATTTATTTCGTAATATTAACGCAAATTGCTGGAAGTTTTGTAGAGAATATGGCATTTTTGGTTTTGAAAATTCCACAATTTGTTTGACATAGTTTCTTTCTTTTGGTTGAAAATTCAACTTATTTGTTTAAAGTACGGCTTTTGGACTTCTTTTTTTTGTTGAATTGAATTGTTTTTTATTTAAAATTAAAATCTTTTTTGATTGAAACATCAACTATTTTTTGTGGAGAATTCATCTTTTTCATGAAAATTGAATTACTTGGTTGAACGGCTTTGTTAAAAATTAATTTCTGTTGAAGATTTGACTTAAAAATTCATCTCTCTTTTTGAAAATAGAATTATTTGGTTGAAGATTGAACTATTTGGTTGAAAATGCAACTGTTTTTGTTTGAATTTGATTTTTGTTGTTATTGAAAATTGGATCATTTGGTTAAAAATTACACTATTTCCCCTGTCTTGAGAGAATTTTGTACTATGAAATCTGATGTTAGAAAACAGTAAAAAGTACTGGAAGGTGTTCAAATAATACTTTAAAGCATAAATATCTATAAGATTGATGCATAATATTTTTTCAAACTGTAATGATATTTAAAATCAGAGACGCTTGGAAATGCAATTTTGTAATCTATGCCTTCTAACTTTAAATTAAATATTTTTAAATGGATGTGTTCGAAACTAAACTAAGTTTAATGTCCAGAATTGTGGCAGTCGATACTTAAAATCTTGAAATTTGACGCATTTAAAATACAGAAGCTTTTAGTTTGAATCCTTCAATTCAATATTCTAAAAATTGAAAAATGCCATATTGTACCTATCAAAATTTTGAAATATAAAATCAGAAAATTCAAAATTGAAGAACGTTGAAGAATAGATAATTAAAAAAAAGAACTGTGTATGTGAACTTGCTCGATTTACATTTAGAGTAACTAAACAATAAAAAAAATGAAAATTAATTGCTACTTGTATTCAAAATGTGAATATTTTAGATTGGACAATTTTAAATACCAAGTCTACAAGAAGGGCATTTTTTTAAATAAATCTTTTAAGGAAAAATTAATAGGACTTGTTATTTTTTGTTGTAGATGACGGAGCAGCGAAAGCAAAAGCAACGACTGGGACTCCTGAATTCTGCGTCGGCATATCTGCACAATATTTCTTCGTAAATGAAGAGCTGTTCAATTCTTCTTTGTTATTATCGTGTGTTTGCCTCAACCCAGAGGAAACCCTTTTCTCTCTTTAGATTAAAATAGGCATTTCAGTGATTACGTAAAACCATGTCGAATTTTAGATACGTGTGTAGCAACATTTTTACGATTTTGTTCCTCGTAAATGGAAATATCTTATGTAGGCTGTTGTAATACATATTTGTTATTGTTCTATTATTAAATGAATCATTGTTAATAATGTGAAATATTGCTGTGAAAGAGATGCGGCGATTGAAAATATAACTTGCTCTATGAGTTTATGAGACGATTCGTTGTTCCTCTTATGTTTAATAAAAATATCCATTTTTCAACATGTTCTCTTTGTTCATTTATTCATTACTGCCAAACCTCTGTTTCTTTCTTCAAACTTACTCTTTATTTTTCAGAACTTTTTTCGTAAATCTTATTTTTATTTTTAAACTTCTAGAAAAAAGTTATTTTTTAAAAATGATTTTTTATTTTATTGTTTTATAATATGTTTTTGGATTATGTTATAGTTTATGACATATTTTTTATTCCAATTCTTCGTTTCTGTATAATAATTTTTATTATGCAACTAAAAAAGAGTATTAAAATACAAAAAATTAGGGTTATAAAGTCAAATACGTAGCAGAAATCAAATGTTAAATTGTCAAATCAAAGAGGTTACGTTACAACATAGCGAATTGTTTTATGCTTCCCAATTAAAAAGCATAGACCACATTCGCGCATGATTATTCTTAGCTCAGGATTACTATTTAGGCTCTAATAAAAAGCTTTTTTCAAAATTTGGAGCGACAAGACATGAAAAAAATTAAATACTGCAAAGAGGCTACGAAGCAGTGCCGAATTTTTTTTGCTCCGCATTTAAAAACATAGACCACATTCCCACATAAATATTCTTAGCCCAAAATAACCAAAAAAGCTCTAATAGAAAGCTTAGTTTAAAATTTTGAGCAGAAGGGCCTAAAAAAATTAAATACTATAACGAGGTTGCGAAGCAGCGAAGAAAAACTTTTTAGTTTAATTAAAATCCTTTTTAGTTAAAGTATCCACATTTTTCGTTGAGAAATCATCTTTTTGGTTGAAAATACGCGTAGTTGGTTGAACGGTGAACTTGTTGGCTAAAAATTAATTTCTTTATTGAAGATTCATCTTAATGATTAAAAATTGAACTATTTTGGTTAACATTAGTTTTTTTTATTGTTAAAAATTAATTAACTGATTCCATTTCTGGTTGAAAAGTTTCCTTTTTTAGCTGAAAATCCAACTATTCCATTTTTGGTTAAAAATGTATCTTTTTTAGCTGTGCATGTTTTTTTTTGTTTTAAAATTTATTTTTTCGACTGAAAATTTAATGATGTCATTTTTCGATTTTGTTTGTATTCAACCAATTTTTTAGCTTTTTCTGCAAGTTTTTGGAACTTTTTGTCATTTTTTGCGACTCAACAGCTACAAATCTATTTTGCATATTCCTCCTTTCAATTCAAAACACTGACATAAATCACCGTCTAAATTCTTTTCCCCTACATTTTCTGAGAGCTGGATCTTTTAAACTTCAATCAAGGCTTTTACTCCTCAACCCAAAGTTGAAAAAATGTGGCTCGAACGAAAAAAGTTCTTTTCTCCAATTTCTCGGAATCTATTGACACTTACGAATCCGGCTTTTCATGCTTCAATTCAGCATTGATGTATCTCGAAAGCGTGTTTTTATTTATTTTTGAAACTGCGAAATTCGATTTTCGGCCACGTTTTTTGTTTTCTAATAAATGGTCAAAGTATTGGAAATTTCGTTTTTGAATGCCACTATTTAATCTCTTCCAAGCTTTGAATAATTTTTTATTAAATTATGAAGTAAATTTCCTATAAATATATGTAATTTATAAGTTTTCAGAAAATTGTGACTTTTAATTTTAATTTTTCAATTTGTTTTCGTGATGTCTATTTCTCACAAATTAAATGTTTAAATTTTCATATCAGTGGCGTAGCCAAGGGGGGGGGGGGTTTGGGTGTCAGAACCCCCCCCTTGACGATGAAACAGACATATTTACTTAACCGCTCACTTACGATACTATATATGTATTCCTATACTGCGAGTGTAATATTAAGTAAAAATTTTAACAATACATTTAGCACTTTTATTATTATAATAATTAATATATATATAAAATCACTAGTAGTGCAAATTATTACTAGTAATACCAATGGAAATCACTAGTAATGTCCACGTGGACTTTGGCTAGAATCCCCGGCACCCCTCGTGAACGCAATCGTGGACTTTTGACAACCCCCCCCCCCCCCCTCCAAATAATATGGCTGGCCTCTGATATGAAACCGAATGGCTCTAATATGGTCTTAATTAATGGATAATTGAAAATATGTTAGGAAAGTTTATTGGATGTGCGTAATATATAGCATTTTTATGATTTTAAAACAATTTTTCCCGCAAGGATGATAAATATGACATTTATAAATTTTATGTCTTAAATTATCCTAATTTTTCCCTGTAAGTAGTAACTTACTTTCTGGTCAGCCTTTCAAACCCCTCCCTTTCTGAAATCCTGGCTACGCCACTGTTTCATATCTTAAAATCGAAATAGACGGCGCATTTATATGACTTGTGTGATAGTCGAGCGCGCATCTCGACAAGACGAGCGACACTATCGATATTCTCGAATATAATACTGTCATTTAATATTCACCGAGAAGATAACTTTTTTGTTATATAATTGTAATATGTAACTAATTTTATTTAATTATATAAAAAATCTGTAGAAGATTTTAAAGCAAAATTTTTCAAGTTAGCATGATTAAAAAATTTCAGAAAAAATTATAGCAAGTTTAAGAGATCTTTAGAAATTTTGAGAAGATTCAAGTATAATTTAAAACTTGTTAAGTCAACAATTTTTTTTAGATGATGTAGATTTTTGAAGATTTTGAGAAAATAATGATTTTAAGAATTTGGAAAGGTTTTGAAGAGAATAAGAAAAATTTTCTCAAGATTCCTGGGAAAAGTTCTAATGATTTTCTATTTAAAAAATTAATTTTTAGAATTTTTGTATTAATTCTAAAACTCACATGATTTCCTAATATTTCGAAATTTTATGATTTTAAAGAAAAAATTTCAGTTTTGCAAGATTACAAAATTTAAAAAAATATTTAGAAGTTTTGAAAAGATTCAGAAATAATTTTCAACTTGAATGTATCAATATACCAATGTAGATTTTTGAAGATTTTGAACAAAAAAGTTAGAAGCTGTTTAAGAATTTTTAAAGATTTCAAGGGAATAAAATTTTTTTTTAAGATGTCTAGGGAAATTAAAAAAGATTTTCTAATGATATCCGAAAACTTTTCTTATTTGAAAAATGTAATAATCGGAATATATTGGTTCAGAACCAACCGCAAATATAAAATATTTCAAAAAATTTTCCGAACTTCTAGAAATCCTAAATATCTTCTAAACGGACTCGAATTTTTCGTAATATGTTGCAAAATCCTGTAAAATGAAAACAAATTCTTTACAAGTTCCTAGATTTTTTTTTGACACATCAATCTTCAAAAATCATTTTGAATTTTTTCGAGAATCTGAGGACATTATACTTATATACATTTTTAAACAATAATATAATACTTATTTTCTTATTCTCAGTTCTCAGAATCTAACTTTAGCTCGTAGCTAAGTGTTCAAAACCTTTTAAAAAATAAATAGTTATTCGAAATTTGTATTTTGTATTAAAAATTATTTTTTCCCTCAAATCGAAAAATTACACGCACGCTTATCGCTCCACTGATGCTGATAGTGCTAACAAATTATTAATTTTTTGAGGAATGATACTATAATGTTAAATTAATTCTTCCTATTTCAGCTTAAGAACTTAAAGAAAAAGCTTAATTCTTCGTAAGAAAATTAATAATTTTAGTTGAACTAATAAATATAATAAACATACATTTTTTAGTGGTATATAGTGTTATTGTGTATTAAAGTTACAGCACATCAAAAACCAAAATATAAAATCAAAGTTTTAAACTCTAGAATGACCTTTGCAGATATTTTCGTATACATATTCTTTAAAAAGGTAAGGGTTTAGTGTGCTCTCACCCCTACATATGAAAATTAAAAAAGTTAAATGCCTTTCAACATTTTGAAAATTTTCAAAAAATAGAGAAAACTATTTTTCTGATAGATTAAGAAATTTCAACACAATTTTTTACTAAATATCAAATATATTTCGAAACTATCCCAATACAATTTTTCGTTTAGACCAAAATTCAAAAAGTTAGATCATTTTCAAAATTATGCAATTTTTGTTTTTAAAAGATCCGTCATTTTTAGTAGATTTCAACAAGATTCACAAATTATCCTAATGATATTTTTCAATTGGACACAGATTTAAAATGTAATATAGTAATAATTAGTAATGATTTTAATATAATTAATTATTAATAATAATTAAAGTCGGCGTCAAAAGTACGCGACCCTCACTTTGAACACTTGCAACTCGTTCAAAAAAAATCGCAGAAAATTTTGGCCAGGTAAACGTGAAAGCTTAAGGTCTCCCAAATTGAAGGATATATGTATATTGCTGTTCTGAAAAATCTTTTACGGTGGCGCAGATGTAAAACGTGCCAAAAAACAAGGTTTTTGAGGCACTTTTTTTAAGCCTCGACTTTCGAGGAGACCGTTTTCCACAAAAAATCATCTTGGAAAGAAATAATGATAGGAAGTAGTTTTATGGCTTAAGATGTGTAGTTTCGTAACGCGATTGATGTACAATTTGAAAAAATGAAATTAGATCAATATTTCGCGAAATAAACCTAAACGCATATTTCGGAATTTAATGAGAATAGCCACCGTATAAAAAGTGTTAGAAAAAAAGTATCTATTTCATAACAATAGGGACCTCAGAAGGAAGGGGTAACGATGTACCTGTCTTTTTCCCTCCCAGCTATTGACCTGCGGGTGAGCCTGGTACCCCTTCCTTCTGAGGTCCCTATTGTTGTGAAATAGATACTTTTTT
>CAKNWT010232811.1:10327-25543 GCA_932066315.1 Andricus coriarius
GGGGGGGGGGGTCATAAAGTGGCAAAAATTGGACCTCGTGGTTTACGGAAGACCCCTTTTCAGAGATTAAAGCAAAATTTATTTGAACGGATGATTTTAAGTGATTTTTAACGGATTTCAGGAGATATAAAAAAATTCTAAACATTTTATAATATTCCTACAATTTGCAAAGAATTTCACAAAATTAAGAGATTTCGCAGGATTTCAAGGATTTGCAGATAATTTCAAAAATTTCGGTTAATATATGCGTCTTTAAAGAATTTCCTTGAATTTCGAAAGATTTGAAAGAATTTCATAGGAATTATAAGATTGTAGGATATTGAAAGAGTTTTAAAGGGATTTCAGATGATTTCCAAGATTTACAAATATTTCAAAGAATTTTTAATGGATTTTCTAAGATTTTCGAGGATTTCCGTAATTCTAAGGAATTTTAAAAGCTCTTAATAAGGTATTTTAATAAATTTCCTAGGATCTCAAAGGATTTCATAGGGCATGCTGAACACAAGTCTCCACGGGCACAACAAGATCTTATGGTAAAAAATCTCCCGATTATTCCAGCTTATTCTACGCATAGTCCCAGGATACTTCAAAATCTGGTACTTCTAGATTCCATAGCTCGGAAACTAATCATATCTTGTTGTGCCCGTGGAGACTTTGTTCGGCATGCCGAGAACATCGTTTACTGAAAGTTTCAGCCAATTTGACGGAGAAATTTTTTCCATTGGTTTTGTACGGGGTCGTTTCTCCTGGGACACTGATGTGCTGAATTGAGACGTAACAATTTTAATTTATGGAAATCATCCTGTTAAGAGAAAATGAAGAGGATTTTTTTTTTTAGTTGCATGTCTCCTCGATATTAGACAGTGATTCGAATCCTTATTTTCAATAACAAGAAGCAAAGGCAAAATATTTTTGTAGCTGTTAAGTTGCTAAAAAGTGCACAAAAGTTGCAAAAAGTCACATAAAAAACATACGAAAAATTGTGATATAATTGCAAAAAAATTTGAAAAATGTAATTATAAAAAAAAAAAACATTTTTTCCAAGTGTGTTTTTCCCAAGTGCATTTATCAGATTTTTTCTGTCAATAATCCCATTCTTGAAAGATTGTTGGATATGCCCTTTCGGCTCAGTAGATTTCAAAGATTACAGGAGATTCTACGGTATTTTTATTTATTTATTTTATTTACAGGACTTTACGAGATACCGCGTTAATGGTTCAGTTTGAGTAAAACATTTCCTCAAATTGTTCGGATTTAACACATCTTGAACGTAGAAAAAAGCCTATTATAAAATTCTTGTGACAATTAGTATATGTTTCATGCATCTATGAATAAGAAAATTGTTTCCTTTAAAGGTCACAAGTTTCAAAATAACTTTACTACCTGGTTTGAAAGGAATTTCGTAATTTTGTATTCGTAAGAAAATGATAAATCCTATAGAAAGATACGAGAATTCTACAGAGAGTTGTTGAATTTGTATAAAAGGTCACTGAAAAACTAATAACTTGCGATTAAAAATTATTTTCTGGATATATTAAAAGGTTTTATAACTGATTATCAGTTTTATAAATAAAATTGAAAAATCTATGTAAATGTTCCAACGAATAATAAAGATTTTAATAAATTTAAATATACTAATTTAAATATACTAATGCAATTCAATAATAGTATATTATTAAATAATTTGAGTAAACATTAGTGAAGGTCGTTTTTTATGTATGACTCAATGACTCGCGATAAAAGCAGGACATAGTCAATTTAAACCAGAAATACTCGAAAAAACCTGTTAGTATTAATTTATTCATGTTTAGAACAGGTGGAAATATATTCACAGGTCATTAAACGCAAGCAGTCGCGTGTGGCATTGAATTTTAATCACATGATAGTGCCGCCTTCGAATAAAGATACATTTACTCTCCTAGCCTAATCAGAAGACGAGGTCAAAAATTCTAAAGAATCTATCATCATTAATCATCGCACTTAAAAATAACGAAGAATCAGCTCAGGACCTAAAGTGTTTCAAATTTCAGAATAAATACTTTTTGTACGTCGAGCTTCCCCCTCCCCCCACTTTCAAGAAACCAAAAAATATTTTTTTCAATCGTATCGTTAACAGGCTTCACAGGCCAACAGTGCTCCAAAAACAGGGAAAATAAGGAGATTTTTCACGAGAATAAGGAAATAAATTCTTTCAAATAATATTAATGTGGGTACTACATTAAATTAAATTTAAAACCCTTAGAGTTCTAAACATTTCAAGTAAAAATATGACATTTTAAACAAAATAGATGATTTTTTAACATAATAATTGCATTTTCAACCAGGAAGATTAATTTTTGACCAAAAAGACGAATTTTCAACAAAATACATGAATTTTCAAACAAGTAATTGAAACCTGTATTATTCGATTAAAAAATTAATTATTTTGTTTCAAATTTAACCATTTTTTCAGGAAGTCATTCGTTTTGGTTGAAAAGGCAATTTTTTGTTGAAAATTTGTCTTATTGGGTTGGAAATTCAACTATTTTGGTAGAAAATTCAAATATTTAGTTGAAAATAAACTTTTTTGTTTAAAACTCATATTTGCGGGTTGAAAATTTGCCGTTTGACCTGTATATTAAACGATTTCGTTGAACATATTTTTCTTTCTTGACTGAAGAATCTTTTTTGGTCTTTTCAACTGTTTTTGATTAAAAGCTAAAATATTTTTTGGTTGAAATATCAACTGTTACATTTTTCGTTGAGAATTCATATGTTTTGGTTGAAAATTCAACTAATTGTTTCAAAGTTGAACCATATTGTTAAAAACTTAAAAATTCATTTTTTTTTTCGTTGAAGATTTCTAATTTTAGTTTAAAACTTATCTTTCTGATTTAAAACATCACCGTTTTGTTAAAAATTATTTTTCCTTCTGGGTTTAAAATTAATTATTTTAACCCGAAAATTTACCTATTCCATTTTTTTGTTAAAAATTGATCTTTTTTAGTTGAAAATTTCAACGGGTTGCTCAACCAAGGAGGACATTTTAACAAAAATGTTGAATTTTCAATAAAATACTTGAATTTTCCACCAAATAATAAAAGTTTTAACCCAAAAACGAATTCTCAACCAAAAATACAATAGACTTTTCAACCAAAAAGAATGAACTTTCAAGCAAAAGTAGTTGGATTTTGTTATTGCTTTTTATTAATTCAGTGCGCATTCAAGTGGAAAAACGAGGAAAAGGGGAAACGACAGCCTCTTAATCGGTTAAAGCCTAATAAATAAATAGGAATTTTTATTAATTATAGACTAAAGAATAATAGTTTAAATATAAAAAAAGTTCATTTCTCACATTTTAAAAATATTACGTTGGAAAACTCGAAATTTTGCTTAGAAAATAAAGTTCACTTTCCACTGCACATTTTTTGATTTCAGACTGTTTAAAATCCGGACTACATAAAGTGTGTCGGAATCCGCAGAAATCGTTATTTAAAATTTTTCTAATCCATTCCGGATTCTTTTCAATGAATTAAAAAAATTAAAATGTTGTGTATCAAATATAATAAATTTCTGGTTCAATACAAAATAAATCAAGCTGTTCTGCTGTCGGAAATATAACACGTGAGAAGTTTTTTTTTTAAATTTCCACCGGTAGTGCAATTTAATTTAAAAAATATGATGAAATATGGATAAATATTTGTTTCTAATTCACTTTTTGGATTTTTTTTCAGATTATGCAAGCTTACAGGGTTGAGTATAATTACGAAAAATTGGATTACTACATCAACCCCATGTATTCGCCAAATGGTCCCCTCAAGTTCAAATTCATCAAAAGGTATTAGTCTAATATTAGGCAAAATTATTTTATATTTCATTCTCATCGTCCAATAAAATTGAAAAAATTAAAGTACAAAAGTTTATTAACAATCTCTGTATAGTACAATACGTGTGTTTCTAAAAAAAAATGAAATAACATTTATACAAATGCAGTATATTTATATTTTGTACGCTCTAACTATACTTAAAATGTAACAAGTATAATAAATGTTTTTATATCAGAATTTTGTATGTAGTTTGATATACCTTTGTTCAAAATTTGTAAGTTCCATATTTTCGACAATAATAACATGTCTTTACAATGTATCATTCAAATTGTACAAATTGTGCAAAGTTAATATAAGTAAACGTTTAAATTAAAAGAGAATTTAAATTAATATTATATATAAATTTGTATCTAAATGTATATGTACAATAAATGTGTTTTTAATACAGTTTTATTAAATTCTAACATTTTTGGGTTTTGAATCTTAATCTAGAGTACCTAGACTATCTTTTCTTTAAATTAAATTTGAGTTCACCATCAGGCGCGTACATAAATGTCACTTTGTACTTCAGTGGTTCGTGGTGGTACTCTAGTTTGTAGGAACGTATTAACTGAAAATTCGAAAAATTAATTTTTATTTATTGCTTTCGTAGAAAATGGCAATACTTTGAACAAAAAAAATTATTTATTTATTTGGAAGTTACCTTTGCGAGAAGAACTTGCATTTCAAGTTCAGCAAATCTTCTACCTAAACAAATTCGAGCTCCGTGACCAAATGGGAGTGACGCAAACGGATGTAATTTTTTATCTGATTCTTCTTTGAGCCACCTGGAAGGCTTGAAAGATTTTGCGTCATCTACGTACTCCTCCATATTCCCGGTGACAAGTGTCGGGAATACAACTTGAGTCTGAAACGAACGAATTAATATTTCAAATATTTAATTCCAAAATATTATTTTATGCCGCATTTATTTAATATTATTAGTTTTTTATTCACCCCTTTTGGCACTTTGTATCCGCAAATGACGCTGTCATATTGCATCGTTCTTCCATTCCCAATAACTGTGGAATACATCCTAAAAGTTAATTATATGAATTAATTTTAATTTTTTGTAATTATTTAATTGTTAGATTATTTTTAAGTCGCAGTCTAAAAGAGGACTTGTTAAAATAAAATAATTATAGCAAGAATACTATAATTAATAGGATAAAAGTAATACCTTTGTAAAAAATTAAATTACCTAAATACTTCTCTAATAAATGCCTTCATATAGACAACTTGATCCAAATGTTTTGGTGTCAAAGGAACCGAAGGGTCGGGCAAAATTTCAATTAATTCTCTATAAATTTTTTCCTGCTCTTCCTGCCTCGTTGCTAATTGATAGAGAATCGAACTAACGGCCATTGAAATCTGAAATAAATAAATATTCAAATAAATTTAAAAATAATAAAATGAAAAATAAAAATATAAAATTTACCGTATCGATTCCAACTAAAATCAAATCCAACGCTAGAACATAAGCGATTTTCGGATCTGATTCTTTCGCAAGAATTCTCTCGACTAACGATAAATCTGATTCGCTGACCGATTTCTTCTTTTTTAGCCTCTCCATCGCAGCGTCTATGTATTTCATGCAAACTCTAAAAGAATTTAAATTAATATTATTTAATATTAATAATAATATTAATATGACTTAATATGGTAATTAATATTAAATTTAATTCAAATTAATACAAACAAAATTTTAATTGTCAATTAATTAAATCAGTGATTTAATAGACTTGTGATTAATTTTTAATTGATCTTAAATTGAGGTTAAAATAAAAACTTACTCAACGAAATAATTCATATTACGAACGTAACGAGACCAGAGAGGAGTGGGGATATATCGCCAATATGGAGCTTTTAATTCCAATGTAGCGACATTTCTTAATGCAAATTTAGCAGCGTCGATTATTTTTTGCGGCTCGGAATTAGGCTTTAAGTCTCGTCCTAAACATCCAAGTCTTACGTCCAGGGCCACTCTTCCTATACCTGTTATAAAAGTGATAAAGTATCAAAAGTAAAAGACAAAATAGAAAAAAAATTCTAGGGTCAAGAAAAAAGTGAAAGGAATGTGGATAATTAAAATTGAAAAGCTAAGGATAAAAGAAGAAATAACATGTGTTACGTGAAAGAAGGGAAAAAAGGAAGTGTTCAAAATATTAAAAATGAAAGTACATTTTTATTTTAAAACAATTTGGAATTGATGAAAAGTAAAAAGTAAAGAACGGAAGTTAGAAAACGTAAAGAAAAAAGGATGAGTGAAATAGCAAGAAGAAAAGAAGAGATAAGTAGAAATATACGACAAAAGGTTAGGAAAAAAGGTAAGATAGGAATGAAAGAAGGGATAAAATGGAAAAGGAAGTGGATAACCAAGAAAAAACGAAAAAGTTTTAAAAATAGGCTAAAGAAAGTAGTGAAGTTATAGTGGAAAAATAGAAGATATAAGTCTAAAAAGTGAAAAACAGGGAAAAAGAACCAGACAATGAAGAATCGGGAGAAGAAAGAAGTAATGTTAAAAATAACAAGAAGGCTGAGAATAAAATAAAAAGGAAAGAAGAAGAAGATGAATAAAGTCAATGTATAAATTCCTGAAAATAAGCCAAGAATCTTACGATAAAATGTGGACAAACACCACAAAATGCTCCTATTGCAATTCCTGAAACCAAAATAAAAATTTGTTTCTTTGAACAAAAATAAAAAAGAGGAAAGAAAAATGAGAAGGCAACCAACCAAATCCCCTTCCTTCTCTTTTTTATTTCTTTCGTCTTTTTTATTTTTATTACTTTGAAATCACAATAAAAAAGCATGGATAATATTCACCAACGTTTCGGTGCTCACACAACACCCTTATCAAGGTAAGAAAACTTAGACCAGGTGGGAACAGCAACGAAAATACGATGCTACCTCCTGGATACCTGAGAACTAACTATGGGTCTAAAGGAAAATCCGTTATGAGCATGATTGAACATGAAATAAGAGAAAGTCAAGACTCATGAAAATCTATTGTTAAATGTAATTAATCATACTAGAATAACTTTTGTTTCATTTATCCATATCTGTTTCAAATTAATAGACAACTTATTTTGTTTTTTAATATAAAGCATTTCCATGAATTCTCTCTTTCTCTCATTACTTTCGCTATGTAAAATTTCAACATTATCCCAGTCGAACTCATGGTCAATATCAACAAACCCTCTCGTATGTCTAGCAAGAACACTCTTATAACAGCGTCCCAAACGAACATCACTTTTGTATTCCCCCACCCTAGTATTAAGAAGTCTGCCAGTCTGTCCCACATAAGTCATCTTACAGATCTTGCAAGCGATCTTATAAACAACACCTCCTTTTTCAAATTTATCTAAAGGATCTTTACAAAAAGTTATTATTGAATCCATTTTAAATGATATACGGAAAATGGTATGAATATTAATTTTTTTAACATAAGTTCAATAGTTTTTGAAATTTGACCAAAAAAAGGAAGAACAAAAGTATTAAAAGAACTATATTCTCTCAATTCCTTCTGATCATCTGTAGATAAAATGTAACTTTGTTTGTTTTTGATTTATTGAATTCTAATTGTGATATGTTGCTCAATTAACTTTCGTGGGTAATGATGAAGAAAAAGGATATTCCTAACAATATTCAAATTCTCTTTGTGAAATGAAATGTGGGACAAGCCTAGAGCTCTGTCAATCAAGTTTGTGATTATTGCAATTTTGTTTTGAAAAGGATGAGCAGAAAAGAAATTTAAAATTCGACCTGAATATGTACTTTTCCTATACCAATTGGTAATAATATTACAATCCTGACCTTTGATTACTTCTATGTCCAAAAAACTGATTTTATTATTTTTCTCTATTTCATGGGTAAATTTAAGTTTGGGATGAAAACCATTAAAAGCATTAAGGGGATTTGGTTGGTTGCCTTCTCATTTTTCTTTCCTCTTTTTTATTTTTGTCCAAAGAAACAAATTTTTATTTTGGTTTCAGGAATTGCAATAGGAGCATTTTGTGGTGTTTGTCCAAATTTAATCGTAAGATTCTTGGTTTATTTTCAGGAATAAACATTGACTTGAATGTTGGACGTTAAATGGGGTTTTGAATTTGATTTTAATCTAATTTAAGATTATTAAATTTCAAAAATAAAGTGGAGAAAGGAGTGGAAAAAGGGAAAGATAAAATGGAAAAAAGGTCAAAAATATGTAACAAGATGAAAGTGGTGAGAATAGAGAGGAAAGCGGGAAGAGATGGTAGTGTCGGTAGAGGCGGAGGAGGGGAGAGGAAAAGAAAAAAGTATAAAATAGTGTTTAGCAAAGGATAAAGAAACTAAGATCAACAGAATAAGGAAAAGAAAAATTAAACAGAAAAATGGAAAGCGTGAAAGCGAGAAAGAGGATATAAAGACAAATAGAGGAAGGGAGAGGAAGCAAAGGGAACGTAAAAAGTACGACGAAATTGGTATAGATAAAAAATGAGATGAAAAAAAATTAAGTAGTGGGAAAATAAACATTAAATTGTATTAAGAAGGATCAAAAAGGATAATAGAAATGAGAAGAGGAAAAAAGAGAGAAGTGAAAATAACGACAAAGGGTAAAACACAAAAGAAAGTCAGAAAGGATCGAAAGAAGGGATCTAAAAACCGAAAAACAGAGAAAACGAAGTAGCGAATCAAGAATCGGAAAAACAAATCAACGAGGTAATATTAAAAACCTAAGAAGGCTGAGAAGAAACCAAGAAAGGAAATAAGTCAATAAAAAAGGTATCAAACAAATGAATATCCTTAACAGAAAGTAAAAAAATATATTGGGGAAAGGAGTGAGAAAAGAGAAGAAAGGAAAAGATAAAAAAATAAAAAAGCGGTTAAAATATAACAAGATAAGAGAAGAGAGAAGAATGGTGTGAAGGAAGTGAAGAGAGGAGAAGGAAGGGGTAAAGAAAAAAGTATAAAATTATGATCGGCAAAGGATAAAGAAACAAAGATCAACAGAATAAGGAAGGGAGAACAAAATTAATCATAAAAATGGAAAACGAGAAAGTGGGTTAAATCACAAAAAGGGTAAAGGAGAGGAAACAAAGAGGAAGTAAAAAAGAACGACGAAATTGGTAAATAAAGATAAAAAATGGCACGAGGAAAAAAGTGGCTGAGAATAAAATAAGAAAGGAAATCAGTTAATAGAAAAGGAAGCAAATACATTAACATCCTTGATAAAAAGTATAAACATTATGGGGGAAAGGATTGAAAAAGGAAGAAAAGGAGAGATAAAATGAAGAAAGAAAAAAAATAGGACAAAAAATAACAAGATGGCGGAGTGAGGGGGCGTAGTGGAGGGAAGAGGGATGGGCACACATGGTAGAGAGGGGTTTCAAGGGGAGGGGGAGAGGAAAGTAAAAAAGCACAAAATAATTTGGGCAAAAGATAGGAAAACGGAGATCAGCAGAACAAGGAATGGAGAGAAGAATTAAACGAGGTTTCCATTGCAACTCTACTTTTTCCATTCAACGAGAAAAATGGTAAGCGTGAGAGTTGATTAAATAACAAAAAGGAGAAGAAAGGGGAAACAAAGGAAATGCTGTTTTAAGAAAAAAGTGGAGTAGGGCAAAAATGAAAATAGAATAAAATTAGAAAGGAATAAGAGAAAATAAGCCGAAAATTCAGTAGGAATGAAAGAAATAGATTAAAAATCAATTCAAATAAAGAAGCAAAAAAAGAGAATGAAATAAGAAAGAAAAGAACATAAAAAAGAAAAATATCGTAGATATGGGGTATATATAGAGGGAAGTAGAAATAGAGGAAATAAGAAGTAAAGGGAAAGAAAACAAAAAAAAATTAAGCAAACCAGGCACCGCGCTCCTACAAAATAGAGTATCGTAACCTATTAAGACATTAATTCTTTCAACCCTCCCCTTCCCATACTTTCTGCCTCACACCCTTAGCTAACACTTCCCTTCCCCAGTCATCACTTTCCCTCCCCTACTCATCCACACTTCTTATTTCCTCTACTTACCCTCCCCTCATTTCCCCTAATTCCCATACTTCCCTTCCCCAGTTATCACTTTCCCTCCCCACATTTCCCCCACTTCCTCTCCTCTAATTTCCCCTACTTCCCAACCCCTCATTTCTCCCAACTTCGCCTACTTCCCCTCTCGTCAACGCCCTTCACTTCCCCTCCCCTCATTGACTCTTACTTCCCCTACTTTTCCACTCCTCACTTCCCCTGATTTCCTATACTTTACCTCCCCTTACTTTCGCTCACTTCCCCCACTTTCCCTCCCTCATATCCCCTCACTTCCTGTACTGCCCCTCCCCTCATTTCCCTTCCAGGGAAAAAGTACGACGAACGGACGGATACCCGACCGAAACTGCAAGGGTGTCTGTCCGGGGCTACAAAATCCTAAAAATGGAGAGGGAAGTGGGAAGGAGAGTAAATTAATAATTAAAATTATCGCTCAAATAAAAAAACAATACAGTGTGTGGCAGTGGGGCCACACGGCAGAAGTGAAACTTTGATGGATTAATTTTGAAGTTTTTCGTTCGGAATCATGAGTTTTGAGGAGATCACATAGTAAGAGAGTGCAGAGAGAGAGAGAGAGAGAAGAGAGGAAAAGCATATACATGGTCTGCTTAGCGTGACAGGGAGCCTCCTTACACCGTACGCCAGTTGCAGGCTTAAACTTCTCAAGTGGGTATAAGCGTAGCTGAGGCCTAACTCTGGAGCACAAAAGGGAGACGCGAATGAAGAGAGAGAAGGTATAGAAAGATAATATCTTTGCAGAAAGTATAATTGTAAGAGAGAGAGAGAGACAGAGAGAGAGAGAGAGAGAGTCCGTTCGTTCGTTCGCCCTTTTTATATTCACTCCTATCCCAAAAGAAGTTTCGCTTCAATAAGAAAAAAAGGATATAAGACAGCAAAATGAAAATAACAACTAAAAGAAGAAAGACCAAAGTAATGGAGAAGGAAAGTGAAAAAGTGGTAAGAGAAAAAGATTGAAAACGTCTCTCACGCTTCTTCTTGAATCATCTAATTTTGAAACTTGCAAATAAAATAATAAAAAAAAAAAGATGAAAGAAAATAAAGGAGATAAGAGAAAATTGATTCTTAAATTATAAGATGTCTCTCACGCTTCAATATTAAATTACCCGACTTCGTGATTCAAAAAGTTTCTTGCCGAAGGCATATATTTCGTCATTTGATTAGTAGTTTACGCCTCTCATACTCACATTCAAGGGCCCACTTATGAATTTCGTTTTCGAAATCTGCTGGTAGCTCATTATCCTCATTCTTTATCTCTTCCATCCTACGAAATAATTTTGGAAAGACTTTTGATAATTATTTAATAAGAATAAATTTTCGATCATATAGAAAATAAATCGAAGTTCTTTATTAGAATAATTTTTTTTCTAATTTCTCACCTCTGTATGAAATCATTTGTGACCACCTCGATTGGCGTTATATATTTTCTAACAGTTTGAGGCTGAAGAATCGGTTTTTGAACTCGCGATCGAAATTCTCTCCAAGGCTCGCCATGGCTAAAAATAGAATTATGAAAATGAATTTATTTGCTATTTATTATCTTAGAACTCATAATTGAAACTATGAATGAAGGGTGGCCGTACAGAACTAATAGAAACTTACTCCCAAGATACTGAGTTTCTGAATGAGGAGAAAAACATTTTGATATAAAAAAGTGAACCAATTATGTAGGGTTACCATCTGGGTCAGGTGAAAAACCAGGACGCTCACAAATTTTCAAGCGATGCCTAAAAAAAATAGGTCATCAAGGCAAAAATGGACCAGATATCCTTGACTAAAGTCTGGGAAATGGTATAAATAATGTATTATTTTCGTAATTATTGTTATTTATTAATTTAATTATCTATTTAATAATATAATTATAATTTTTTATTATTGAACTTATAAATTATTGGATTTGTATTATAAAAATATAAAATATTTGCTGTCGAAAATCTTGGTTTCGTAAAAAACCAGGACATTTTGCCCATTTTCAAGAAAACCCCAGGACACCAGGATAGACCTCGAAAAAAGAGGACATGTCCCGAAAAACCAAGACGGATGGTAACCCTAAATTATGAGTAAATCGTCCATGAATTTAGAGGTTACAATTTCACAGGTTTTGAAAATCGGTTTTCGTTAGCTATTGAAAAGCGAATTTTCAATTTTTTTCAAGAATAAAAACTTGCTCTCGAGAAAATCAAAATTTAGTGCGTTATATCGCACTGAGATTCTTATTCGGTAAAAGGACTATCAGCGAAGAAATTTTTTTTCAATAAACAATAAATATTTTTACAAATATGGTGAAGGGAAGAAAAAAATTATTACTGCGCTAAAATACTACGCTGAATTTTAATACAATCTACATTACAATTTTTTTATTACTGTATTAAAAAATGAGAATTTGAACAAATCATTTTATCACAACCTGTATTTGATTTTTTAGGAATTTTGTATGCAATAAACCCATATTAAAAAAAATGTTGGTTATCTAGTTCTGTACTGCCACCCGTCAAATAATTACAAGTAACAAAGATTTAAATTTTATGTCTTCACTTAATTTCCTTCTATGTGAACATTGTTATTAATGCTACTGACAAGTAGTGTAATATTCAGTAATAAGAATAACTATTAGTGTAAATAAATTACAATAAAAATTATGATTATTGCATCAATGTGACTGAAATGCCAATGGCACTTTTCTCTCGAAGGCCAAAGAAGCTGTTTTGGATAATTTATGCGCGTGTAATGCACCAAGAACTGTTTAAGAATGTCATTATGTCACACATGTGTGTGACCATGAAACTTTCAAGTGCATGTACTCAGTATGAATATACATAAGGTATAAACTCGTTTCACATTACATAAAATTAATGGTACTTGACAACTTGCATATATATACTGTTACTAATTCAACAGATAGTGTTTCGAACATGACATCTTGATAATAACTAACAAGTATTGAAGTTTAATTAAAAAACGATACATTATTATGCAATCCTTGTCCAGACATAGATAAATTTTCTCCTCAATGTCAATTATAGAATTCGTATAAAAAAATACAAACACAAAAATGTGAAAATTGTAATTTTTTATCAACAAATCAATAAATGGGTTCAATAAATGGAAACTTTCACCTTCGCTAAATTATTTTTTTTTTAATATAGGCTCATATAGAATAATAAGACGAAACTTTTTTCTATTTACATTTTTTTTGCCAATCATTAGTTTTGATAATAAAAATGAAAAAGTGAAAAAAACAATTTCCCGAAAATCAATAAGTGATTAAAATATAAATTGTCATAACTCGGCCAAATATTATTTAAACTGTTTGAAATTTTGTACAAATACAAAGTATATTGTAGGGATGCCTACAAAATAATAAAACAGTTAGAAATGACCGTTCGTTTGATAACATTAAATTGAAAATTAAGACCGAATTAAGAATGAAAACTCGATAAAGACCAATTTTTCGAAATTCTATTTTAACGATTTCAAGTTATTTAGGATACGATGCATATTAGAAATATGTAAAATTCATTTCTCCTTTCACGCGAAAAAATGAATTTTTCAATTATGAGAATGACAACTGGATAAGGACCATTTGGTTTTTTGCTGTAAAATAAAGAAAAAAAAAAAAAAATGTTTTCACCTTCCTGAAAAATTGTAAATGATGGTAACATGCTTCTATAATTTTAAGTGAATTTTCCATCATATGAAATAAAAATAATTTTATTTTTGGTCCTTATCCAGCTGTCATTCTCATATTTTTCTATAAATTGTTAATAGAAAAAAAGCTTGGGGATGCTTCTATAATTTTATCATAATTTTATATTTATATCCTGTAAAAGTTCATTTATTATTTATAAAATCTCTCTATATAAATACTCTCTATATAGAGATATATTTTTTTGTCATTACGGGCTAGACAAGACCCGATTAGAGCCCAAAAAGACTGACTAGAAAGATTCATTTTTTTAACGTTCATTTCTCGCCTTTGGTACTTTTAAAAATCGCCTAAATTTTGGAAATATGAAAAAAGATATTTGGGTTTATACTTGGACATTTTTTGGCCATTGCGGGTTAGACAGCACCCGATTGGGGCCCAAAAAAAACTGACTCGTTGATGAGGAAAAAAATTTATTTTTTTAATGTTCATTTTTTGCTTTTGTTACTTTTAAACATCCTGGCGATTTTCGGAAATGTGCATTTTATTTTCAAAGATCGGCTTGGGGGACCCCTAAATACTTTTGTTAAATATTTTGATTCCAAAATGTTTACTCACACTCCGACGACTCCAGGAAGATCGCCAAAAAAATCTTTTCTGACTTTTCCTTTATATTCGACCAGACAAGGCATTGAAGGTCGATAAGGTGTCGGACCTTCTTGTCGATAAATTTTTTCAGTCTCATCAGCATCGTAGACGAAAAGAAGATCAGGTCGGCCAATCAAACCAGTCAGTCTCACGATTTTTCCTTGAAGTAAAAATATTTTGAATTATAAAATGAAGCATTTAGGTACATTAAACATATTTGTTAGTGGAGTATTGCCTATTTTTTAATACGAAATTTGATTAATTTGTTATTTCACTTGAAAAATGCAATTTTTTATATTTTAGCTATCTAATTAACCTCACTTATTGATATTTTTTCAAAAAGATGTGAATAAGTCCATTTATTTTCGCTGAATAGAAACTTAAATTGTAGATGAAGTTCCTCTATTTAAAAAAATTTTTTAAACAAATTAATGAATATAACTGGCATCTGCTGCATTTTTAAAGTTTGAATGCATATTACTTAGACAGATTTTATTATTACAATGTATAAAATTAATGTTTAATTACTGTAGAATACCAAAGAATGATAACAATTATTTGTTTAAATAAGTTTTATAAACAAATTCACTTATTTGGCATTTCTATGCATAGATAATATTTCTTTTCTTCGAAATCATTTCTTTTCATGAAGAAGAACACTTTTACACAATAGACTGACATCTAAAACCATTTTTCATTGTTATAAACAATTTTTATAAACTGTTATTTTTTAGATTAATTTCGCTGAAATAAGGAAATACTGATTAACAAGCGAAATAGTGTAAGAGATTCGAAAAATCTAAAATTTTCTCCATCTTTCATATGAAGGAACAAGTGATATGAAGTGTTTAAATAATTGCAAACTGTCTTTCTACAAAAATATCACTTATAACATAACCAACAATTCTGAATTGGTACTTGCATGAGAGAGAAAAGCTTTTCACGATTTACAAGGGAAAACATTTTTTAAACAAATCTAAATTGTTTGAATAATTGCCAAATATACTAAACAAAAAATATTATTTTTTACATTCATCAAC
>CAKNWT010232900.1:0-26854 GCA_932066315.1 Andricus coriarius
ATACATGGGGTGATTTTTAAATAGAATAAAAAATAAACATTCATCTATAAATCTGGGCAATTTCAAATATTACACTTACATTTGTGATTAATTTGAAAGAAAACTCGTAAATTAATACTTTAGGAGTTTAGAGTAATTGCAGAAAAGATCGCCTATAGCCATCGTTGCGACGTTATTTCAATAAAATCTTATGTTGAGATATAATCTTACTAGATGTTTCTATATAGTCGACTTGTACTGAACTTGACACTCAATATTAAAAAAAATGTAGAACTTATATATTGTAGAACTTTATTCTTCAGCCTTTTTTTCTACCTAAAAATTGAAATCTGTACACATTTAAAGTCTCCTTTCAAAATTTTTACTTCGGTTACATAAAGTACGTTTACGTATTAATTAATTGAAACTGTACAACCTGATTGCGAAACTGCATATCGTCTTACTGCAGATAGTCATGTAATATTCAAGGACCCTATTAATCGCATAAATTCTGCTTTATACGCAGTTTAAAACAAATGTAATTTAACAACTTTTCAAAAATTCTAGGAGGTAAAATAATTTTGTAAGTACATACACGTTTATTTTTAAGGATAATGTCTATTTATAATTATGGTTCCCTCTTTCCTATATTTACTTTATTGTTTATCTATGTACTTCTCTGCGCTACCTCACTGAGATTGACAGTTTTCTGTAAAAGTGTTCCGTTTTTGTTTTCAGATAGGAGAATAGATACAGAGGGAATCAGAGCTACAAGAATAGAAAGGGACCTAGACGGTAAGCGACGAAAATTTTAATAGCTTTTCAGCGTGTTCACCTTTGCACGCTATAATTTTCGCGATTATAGTCTACTTATCGCCAGACTCACAAATACACACTCACATAATAATAATTGCGCTCGAAAAACAAAAGCATACTTTCATGACATTGTCTGGAAAATGTTCTGTTGTAAAAATCTACTTCTCTATACTTCT
This sequence comes from Andricus coriarius, assembly GCA_932066315.1. NCBI lineage: Eukaryota > Metazoa > Arthropoda > Insecta > Hymenoptera > Cynipidae > Andricus > Andricus coriarius. Next base: position 972 of record CAKNWT010232900.1, read on the forward strand.
ATTCGAGCGCAGTTCTTTATTTTTTTCTCTCTTTTCTACTTTCATGAGCTTAGCACATTTTCTTCTGATTCCTGAGCACAAACTGTTGAATCTAATTTTTAAACACATTTTTCAATCAGATTCAATCATAAATAAAATAAAATAAATTTAATAAAAAATCTCGGAGTCGAATTGAATGCGTTAAGAATAAAGGCTCACAACTTTCTTTCATTTTTTTTCTATCAATTCTTTTCTATGAATTTCAGTATAATATCAGCAAAAAGTACTCAGAAACCACGTTTAACAGTTGACCAAAAACTTTCTTACCTTGCGGCAAGCAATGTACCAGTTTCAGTATTTACATAATATGTATGAAAATGTGTGTCCAGAATTTGAAAGTCTGACTTTCATAAATTTATTGAAAAACTTTTACGGGATAATTTGTCAAGCTAATAGTATTTTAATTATTTGCGTATCCTTTTTTGATTATTTGAAATAAGTTGGATGAAAAAAATGCATCTCTTAATTGACTTCTGAGTACTCTAATTTTAGTATTCACACACATTTGTATATAACTCTGTTTCTTAAATCGGTTTGCCAATCTTTCGACTTACTTTACATCTAAAATGCTTGCGCGTGTTGACGCGATGTGCGGCCGTGTAATAAAAAAATATTAAATAAATACTATTTGCCAATTTGTACCTGAAGCCGGATGTCCGTTTCTCCTGCGGCCTTGCCTCTCGATCGCATTGCTTTACTTTTATTGAATACCTGTACTCGTACATGACAAGTATATTCAACCCGGAAATGAAATAGGCATGCGGCAACTTAATACTATATAATATTTATACAAATATATGCATATACATATATTATGTAATATATATCCTTGTCATTACTGACGTACAGTTTCTTCTTCCTGTAAGTTTAGATTCTCTCTTGATTTAAATTCCGAACATTTATTAAAAACGAGTAATTTTTCGTCTTCTGTTCCGTTTCTAAAAAACTTAACCAGTATGTAACAACTGCATAATCATCTGCAAATTCATCTGAAGCTTTTATTTCTGCCACGTAAACTAGTGAAATGTTACGAGTTTCAAAAGTACGTAATGGTTAATTTTATTTTTGAACTCGTAAATTTCATCACTTGCGCTTCTAAATCTATTGCACTATTTTTATGGTGCATGCTTAAATTCTCTGTAGGTAATTTCAAAGATTTTTTAAATTTCAGCCACAATTATAAAATAATGTATTCTAAACGTAGGTATCGTAGAACATTTTTGTTCGTGAAGTAAATTTTTATTGACATAAATTGAAGAAAATCAGACAATATGATTTTTTTGGGAAAATGTAAACCTTAGAAGTTATAATATTTCTAAATTTTACCGTGGATTCTTCTCGTGTCTCTTATTTTCAAAACAAATAATAGTCTAGTGTTATATAGTATTTTATTCCACTCTCGACCGTGGCTTTGTTCGCGGCTCGAATTCTGATCGACTCGGAGCAACTCAGATTTTCAATATTGCGATCGCGAACTAAAAAAAGACAAAAAGTCAATTTTATTTTCGCCCCGCAAATTTTACTTTCGCCCCGCAAATTTTACTTTCGCCCCGTAAATACGGGTTACGGGAAATATATGCTACATTCACCTCTATTTCCAGGTTCGAGAAGTGACCATTTCGGTCGAGTGTGGAATAAAGATATTTAAAGATCTAGAAGTTTTCCTCTATATGATTTGAGAATACAATTGAAAATGTTTCTATTTGAAGGTATTTCGGTACCTAATTTTAACAAAATAATCATCAAACAAGTCCATGAGAAAGCGGTGCTTCAAATGAAACGAAAATCTTTGGAATTACCACTATTAATAAGCTCTATATATTGTTACTAAGTTTTATGGACAAAGTGCAAGAAATCTATGCGTATGAGGCAGGGTTGTCGGGACAGGGATTCGAAGCTTCGAAGTAAGAAAGCTCGTCTACTAAGGCGTCTCTCTCTTTTTTTCTGTTTCTGTTACTGTTCCCGCCTGCTCCCCGCCTTCAACTCTTCTCAACAACTGGATGCCGTCTGCCTCCAACGTCCGTCCGCTACTCCGTCTCTCCGACGACATACGTGATTTTTAATCTTAAAATTGTAAATATCTATCAACGACACGGTAATACTCGACTACGAACGAATCGCATCTCCTTACACGACTACGACAATGACGGACATATTTTTTTTAATACGGATTTGGTCCTGGAATAAAATAAAATTATCCTCTCGAACAAACATCGATAAAATAATTCTTCTACTTTGGGTGGGAATTTTTTCTTTTTTCTTTTATCTATTATATTTTTAAATGACTTTCTTGAATTCTCTTTGCATATAATTTCCTACTTTCGATTTTCTTCACTTCTCTGTTTACCAAAAAAGGAGTGACCACAGTTCTTCTCGTTCCTGCCCGCCCTGGCAAATCTGCCTCTCCCTTAGGTCTCTTGACGAAGACTGCAAGAACTTTCGTACAAGATGGTGCTAGTACTGAATATGCAACTCAGGTTCTTGGTACGACGTTAGACAATGGTCGCCTTTACGCAAGAATTTTGTCAACCTCAAGTAGGGTTTTCTACGATAGAGAACCTTCTCCAGACGCTTCAAGTGCATTTGTGGTGTATCCGTCTCGCGACCCGCAGGAAGATTTGAAATATAAAGTGGAGGTAGAGAATGAACCCATCAGTGTCATTGAAAGAATTGAAACTTCAGCAAGCGAGTCTTCTGGCACGGAAGTAATACCGGAGGAGAAAAATGGTCTTAGTGAAAATGATGTCTATGAAAATCATTATTTGAATAGCGACACTCAAACATTTAAACCAGCTAAGGTACGACCAGCTGAGGACTTACCAACCTACACAGTCAAACAGGAATACGTGTCTCGACTTGCTTTTGATTCCCCTGTGGATGAAGAAGAAGAAGAAGCCAAGAATTTACGACCTAGAGTTCCAAAGATTTTTCAGACACCCCCAAAGGAAGTCACGAAAAAACTAGATCCCAAGTCTTTAGCAACTGTTACTTATCACGGTTTTGCAGATTTTACGACGACCGTCGGGGAAACAATCATCGTTTTTTCACCAAGTACTTCTCCGGCTCCAATCGGCCGACCCGCAACTACAATCAAGGGAGATGCCACTTTACGACCAGATGATGGAATTGCAGTTCTCAAAATCAGTCCCACCAACGTTGTTCTTGGCCGTAAAAAAACAGACCTACCTAGTATGCGAAATCGCCCTCAAGGTGAAAGATATCCACCACGAAATTTAGGCACGAAGAATAATGATGACGTCCTAAACTTACAGCCTAGTGTTATCAATGATTTAGAATCCGTAACAGCTGTAGAAACAACAGCACCTCTTCTACTTGATGTTAAAACAGATTCACTAGAACCCACTGGTCTATTGAAGGTCATTGATTCCACAACATCTCTTGATGGAATCACAACTCACTACAAGAGTTTGATTTATGGGACCTATGTTGGAACAAACTATGCACAAGTTATTCATACCTCATCCAACGTTTACTACTTCCCTGATGAATCCAGTGCTACTTTAGAAGATAGTACTCCTAAAGATTACACAACAGCAGAAGCTGATACGGAAGAATACGCGTTAACAACCGAAGACAGTTTGACTACTCTCATCCAAGAGACGACTGAAAATGCTCCAACGACTCCCAGGTTCAGATTAAGAGGTTCTGCGAAACTCAGACCTAAGCTTCGGCCGAATTTACCCGTTGTACCTAAAAAACCTAATGCGACAGATGATGACACCTCAAATGCTATCGTTCCTTTAGATCCCCAGGGAAGAAGTATCAAAGGTGGTGCACAAAGGAATCAATTAGGTTCTGGCAAAAATCAAAGTTCGAGATCTTCGAATGATAAAGTCTCATTGTCAACAAGATTATTGCCGTCAACCATTTTTAGGACCTTCACCTACTTCACAACATTCTTCATTCCTGGCAAAAATGACCAAACCACTGCTTCCGTTAAAACTCGTGAAGCTGTATCCTCTGAAGTTACCTATTTGACCGAATTGATATTACCAACTGCGACTCAGTTTGGTTCAAGTCCTTCAGCAACTCTGATTACGCCTCAAATTAGGAAGAAGCCTTTGCTTAGTACTCCAATTATAGAAAGCTCTTCCGTTTATAAAAATGAAGATCAAGAAATCGAATTAATATTTAAAACCTTATACACAACCTATACTTATCTAACTACATTCTTCCAAGAAAATACCTCGAGTGTATCAAGCCGCGAGGTAGTGGAGACAAATGTAATTACTCAAACATTAGGACCAAATGGTGCATCAGTAGACATCAGTGGTCTTTTCGACGATTCTGAATCGATTTTAATTGCTCCAACGAGAGTTGCTCCAGGAATTTCATCAACAAAGCTGAAGAAGGATCAGAAAATAACTACTGAGACTCCTATTTCTTCAACCTTCATTGAAACTACTGAGGACACACTCACAACATTAGTAGATGATTCAACTACTGAAGAAGTTGATGATGAGGTAACGCAATTGGAACCTAGTCAGAGTTCAGCTTCAAGCACAAAAACATATGAGCAAGTTGAGAAAACGTATTACACGACTTATACCTACTTCACAACAATCTTCGTCGAAGATGAAACTGAGATAGAAACCAGAACCGAGGTCTTCACAAATGTCGTTACTGAAAGTATTCAACCAACTTCAGTCAGAGATGCATCAGCAAGTTTCAAAGCAGCAGAGACACCAAAACAGTCACCACCACCAGAAATTTTAGCTTATCTGGAAGCTCTCAAGAGACAAAAATCTCAAGAAGAAGCCCTTAAGGTAGCGAAGAAAGTACAAGAAGAATCTGTAGAAACTACAGAGGAAAATTATTATTACGTGACAACAGATGAGGTTACCGACTTCGACACAAATCTACCTACGAACTCTGAAAGCAGAACAACCACAGAAAAAATGAACGTGAGACCAAACGCTCGAATCGATGGAGAAGTCTTAGGTTCGATGATCACCGATGTAGTATCATCTTCCAGTTCTGGAGGAGAAACGATCTTGGATGTAGCCGACAAGAAAAATATTGTTCCAGAAGATCAGGAAATTTCTGAATCAAATCACCATGATGTTGAGCCTGTCCCTACCCTATTGTTGCAAACTAGTTATACAACATTCACTTACTTTACAACTATGTACAAGGGTGATGCATCAAATGTTGTCAGTCGTCTGGAAACTGTAACAAACGTTGCTACAGAAACAATTCAACCAACTGTTGCACTTCGAGCAGAAAGTAGCACTTTGCCTGTTACTTATTTCACAACCTTTACATACTGGACTACATTCTACAAGGGAGGTGACACAATCACAACTAGTCGCGAAGAAACTGTTAGCAACGTTGTTGAACCTGGAATTGAGCCTACACCAACTTTGGAACTTGGATCAGTGATGACATACAGGCCTGATGTAGCAGCTACTCATATTCATGAAGAGTCTGAAAAAGAAAAGGAACTGAAGATTACTGCTGACAACGAGGTTGCTTCATTTAAGCCCGTCTCATATGAGAAACCAATTACTAAAGAAATAGAAAATACGTGGAACGGAATTGAGACTGTAAACGCTAGTCCTGTTGAACCCTTAGCTTCAACAATTCCTCCAGATCCAACAACTTTCTATACTACTTACACCTACTTCACTACATCTTATGTCGGAGACTCTACTATTTTGAAGAGCAGATTGGAAACTGTCACAAGCGTCTACAACCCTGATGAATCTGGAAATAAGGCTACTGGTCGTGCGATAGGAGGAGCTTTACCAACGAGACAGATTTTAGGTACAGATGAAAAGTCTTTGAATGAAATTGCACCTTCCAAAGCAAAGGAGGTAGCGAAAACGGGTTTAATATCTACTGTGAGGTCGAGTCAAGTCGTAGATGACACAACAACCCATTATATGACAGATGTGTATGGAACTTATATTGATGGTCTCTACGCTCAAGTTGTAAAGAGTTCAACGAAATTGGAAACACCAGTCTTGCCAACTTTTGCATCAGCTACGCCTTCCTTACCTACTGGTATCTTATCATTGAACAAAGGAAGCATAATAGATGCAGATAAAATTTCTACTGTTTATTTCACCACCAAGCAAATTGGTACCTTAATCGATGGTCTTTATGCCAAAGTTATCGAAAGCTTATCTAGCACGAAGATTGATGAAGCAAAACTAGCAACACATTCTCCAGTTCGTGGACATCGTACAGGTTTAGTGAGACTGATCCAAGGAAATATTGTTGCCAACGATACTTCAATATTTTATGAATCGAAGGTTATTGGTACCAGTATCGATGGAAGATATGCTCAAATTATCGAAAGTACATCTAGTTACTTGACAAATCCTAGCTCAGTTCATAAATTGGCTCCTACTGCAACTTTTAAACCCAATCATGCAACAGGAGTAACCGATATTTCTCCTTCACCAGCTGTGATTCAATCCTCTTTGTCAGAAGATCCTACTTCCAATAACGAAGATGAATTAGAGGAAGATGAAGAGGGAGACGAAGAAGAGGAGGAGGACGAAGATGATCAGAAAAGTACTAAAAAATCTAGGTTGACCTTCTCCAGTAGAAAGAGGACTTTTACTCCCGTAATAAGACCATTTGCATCTAGGAACAGACCCACCTTCGCTCCTAAACGGAAAATTGCCCAAGGTGCGACAACAATTACGCGATCAGATGTTACCCCTACGGTCACTGCAACATTGGCAGGAAAAGGTAACAGGTATGCTTCTTCAAGAGGAAGGGTGACTTCGCCGATTGGTCCTTACTCATCAACTTTATCTCCATCAAGTTCTAGAAGATTTTCTGGCAGAAGAGTTTCAGCAACAGCAAGTTCTGCTTTTACCTCTGGAGCTCCATTAGGAAGTACAAGAGGCAGAGCTCAAGTCAGAATAACGCCTTCATCAGCCTTTTCTGGAAGTAGAAGAGGACCATCTTCCATAAGAGGTTCTTCAGCCAGACCAGCGTCTCGCATTGCATCTAGTTCAGTCTACCCTGGAGCTTCCAGTAGATACAACAGGCCCGGAATCAGGCCATCTTCAACATTAGCCAAGGTGTCATCAACTGTTCGTCAAGAGGATCAAGAAGACAATGCAAATGAATTTACTGCAACAACTATAGTGACGGAGGAAACTCCTTACACAGTTACTGATGAAGACGTGACGGTTACACCTGCTTTGCAGACAACTACCGAATCTCCAAGAAGATCAACAAATCCTCTACTGAGATTCCGTAGTAGACCTCTTTTAGGAAGTGGACCTTCTAGGCCAAATGTAACTCCGCGAACAACAACAAGTTCAGCTCCAAAACGGGCTAATAATTTAACGAGACAAAATGGTGTTGTCAGTCGCACTAGAGCAAATCTCAGACAAACCACTCCTCTACCTTCCACTAGACCAAGACAAACTCAAACTGGTCTGTTTCCAAGAAGAGGACTTTTTGGCAAGACACCTGAACCTGAAGGAGTCACTGAAAGCGTAACTCAGGATTTCGAAGCTGATAATGCAGATAATTTGGAAGATGATCCAGTAGAGGAAATCTCTGATAACGACTATGAGGGTTCAGAACATGAGGAGACTCCTCCAGCTCGTAATACCTCTCGGACAGCGAAGTCTTATAAAAGACCTGTTCAAATCAGACCATTTAATGGATATGGAAGAGCTCGAAGAACTCGTCGCCAAGCAAGCCAATTGAGATCATACAGCAATCGCTTTCGTAGACCAACGTCTCAATCACAAGCTAAACTAGAAGAAAGGTTGGATTCGGATGTGGCATCAAGTGATGAAGACAAAACTGCATCAAAGTACTCAAAGTACGGAACCCGTGGGAGATCACTCAATTCTCCAAGACCTAGTTCAAACTCCAACAAGCCTGTTACAAGTGTTCAAAAATCATCAGCGGAATCCAGCGAAGGCTCTAATCTTCGCGCAAGAACAAAGCCCTCATCAAACCGAAGTAATTCACCTCGCGTAAAACCTTCGCCTGCATCGGGATCTTCACGACAATTTACTTTAAGAGAAAAAGATGTTTCAAACAGACCAAGTTATAAAAGGCCCAATACATCATCAACTAGACCTAGAACTAGTTCCAGATTGAGGACTGGATCTACTAGAGACTCTTCAAGAAGGCTTTCTAATTCGCGAACTTCATCTCGACCTGGCAGTAGTCGCAACAGTAACAGAAGATTACCATCTAGATCAAGAGGTGGTTCTCATGAAGATTTTAGAGAAGCAGGATTTGTTTATCCTGACACTGATGGAACTATCACTGTGACTCATTACGTGCCTGTTGAAGTAACAGTGCCTGTTGTTAATAATGGAATAACCGAGAAGCGAAACATTGTTACAGCACAACCTAGTACTCAGGTACTGGCTCCAGAATTGTACAGCACTGTCCTTGGAGGAGATGGGAACCCGCTTGTGGTAATAGCAAGTCAAATGACATCAACCAATCCACAGGGTCAAATTGAAGTAACCCGATTCTTATTGCATGAGAAACCCACATCAAGAGTCTCTTATACTTTAACTACTTTGGGCGGTCGCAGAGCGTCTCAGTCCGTCATTATACCTTCAACCATTTATTCAGTAGAAAACGTTGTATCTACCGTTCAGCCTTCCCTTCCCGGTGCAAACTCCCCATTGGCAAACATTCTATTGTCACAATTACTTCTTGGTCAGTTGGGTCAACAAAATGCATTGCTAGGTGGAATGCCTTCTCAGGCTACTCCGACCACGCGCTTTGATACACGCACTACATCTTATGTAACAACCATCACTAATCTTCAAAGTACTATTATCCCTTTAACATTCCGTGGAAAGGAAATTTTGACTACGATCGTAGATTCTTCCACTGCTGTTGTCACTGCGACAGAATATATTACTGATACAGTTTTAGTGACGCCAACTGCTGCAATACCAGCAGCGAACCTTAATTCACTGCTATACCTTCTGCAACAACCTGGTTCACAGCAACAGCCAAATCCCTTGTTGGATCCACTTTTTGCAGCAGCTCCATTAGCTTCACAGAGCAATACATTACCAGGAGAAGTCGAGCGGAGAAATCAACCAGTTGATTTTGACTACAAGCCAGACAACTATGACGATTCAATTGAAGAAGAGACAGAATCGCCTTCAAGATCACGAATTCGAAACAAAGGTGCTAGCAAAGCCGCTGATAAAAAGGAGACAGTTGCGTCAGCTGTACCTCAATCAAGTGTTATAACTGTCTTTGTTTCCGGCCGAAGGCCAGGAGAATTCAGTACAGTTCTAAGTACTGTGAAGATTGGCGAGGAGAGTAGTGCGCCAAGAAGAAGAAGAAATGTAGATGTACAATCAACTGCATCCTTACACTCATCTTTGCCGTTTGCATCAGAATCAGAAGGGTACATCCTATCAGGAAGCGAAGACCCAGCTGATCATACGCCGACTCAGAGTCTCGAGAGTGTAGTGGGTGACGTCGGACGGCACATTTCCACGTCCATATATACCTAACCCTATCTTGTGTAGCCATAAATCATTTCCCTTTCATCCTCAAATTCATCATAAGCATTTCCTCTTCGCTCAATCATCGACGATGAACTTGTTTACAACTAATCTTTCCCTATAAGCAATCCACTGCCCGAATGAATATTGTTCGAATATGGGCATAAACTATTTAAAGTAATATGAAGGCGCCAAAGTTTAAAAAAATAGAAACGTATCCTCCTTTCAACAATTTCCAATGAAGAGAGAGATCAGAATAGTCAACATTCATACGGAAGTTCATTGTGCTGAATCCGTGTTTCTCAATATTTTATTCCCAAAAAATCTTGCAAATAAGTTTAGTAGCCTAGCTCCTTTCCTATCCATTCTGTTTCTATTTACTCTTTCTTTCTCTCGAGTCTTATTTCGCTCTTTTCCCGAGTTCCTGTTCATGCGTCATCCCACGTATACCTCACTAACAGCCTTGAGCTATTGTAACCATTATTATTGCCACCGCCGCACGCGCGCCCACACGACGTACTAGCTCTCAGACACAATACATATTTTATGCCATCGATATTAAACACCAAAACAATATTGTCTGCCTTTGCGACCTCGAATATCTTATATAATGACAAATTGCTTCAGCGTCTTTGAACAAAGAGTGCCACGATTAAATCGCGATAAACCTTAAATTTATATCAACATGAGGAAAACGGAAAAATGCCTTTTCAGATGAATACCAAATTTCACTGGATGAGGCTGATAGGCAGAGGAAGTTTAGCTACCGGGAACAAAGTAAGTTCTCGGCAGAGAAGTATGCTGATGACACAGATGACTCACTTGCTGGAAGGGTACAAAATTATGACTATGACACGATGGAAAAAAAACAACCGAAAATAGTGCGTGTTCGGGTTCCTGTTATGCGAAGTAAAAATGGGAGGCAACATGCTCGAACTGTTGTTAGACGCAGACCTTTGGTACCTTATACGAAAAGTTTAGAACCAAGTGAAGTTAGTGAACTTAGTTCACATACACCAAGAAGAATTGTCGTTACTCGCGTACGTACTTTAGGGCTCCTCCAATCTTCTGCATACGTTAACGAATTGCCAAATGCAGACTTTCAATCGTCAGATTTAGGGAAGCACAAAGTAACAATTACTCGTAGAAGAAAAATTAGACCCAGTACATCATCGACTTTCCACCGGGAAAGAGTTACTCGAAAGAAACTTGTTTCAGTAAGACCAATTCCACAGCCTTCACCAACCTTGGCTATCATAACGACCGGATTCTTTACAGCCCCATCTGATGAAGAAGATGAAGAATATCCTGAAAATGAAGAAATATTAAATGTAGAAGACCCTAATGTGTCTACCCCTAAATTACAGGAAACTCCAAATACGATTGAAAATGAACCATCATATGAGGGTGATAATTCGGATCTAGAAGATACGAGTACATTGAAAGAAGATACTAAAACATCTGATGTAGTTTCGCCGGTCATAATAACCGATAACTTTTTCTTCCCTGCTACACAAGATGATGAAGATGATGAAGCCGATGTGAGAGATGAGGAAGATATAGATAGAACTGAAACTACTCCTGCCCGAAATGATGAAAGCTTGCTGACGAAAATGGAAGATGTATCTACTACAGAAAAACCTGAAGACCTAGAATCTGATACAAAAGAAATTCTTACGACAGAACAACTACCTGAAGCAACAAATGAAACTATTTCAGAAAATCCTTTATCAGTTGATGTATTTACAACAACTGAATCTTCTTACGGTGATTTTAACACATCTGAATCTGATTCGACAACGAATGATGATCTCAACACCACGTCTGCTCCTATCGAAATTAACGACACTCTTCTTGAAAAATCTAACGCCACAAGCAATGATTCCACTGAAGAGACTGATGAAAAATCAGTTTCTGAGATTCCTCTTGCTAAATCTACGAGTACCGAAGAACCTGAACCTGTCAATACCACGCCACAACTTGATAAGGAAACCATTCCTTCGATCACTAGTGATGAATCTACCACTCTACTTGATTCGACTACCACTGATCCTTCTCTCGAAGATTCTGATGATAGTTTAACAGTCAAGCCCTTAGAAACATATCCTGATATCATATCGTCTAATGAGGTCAAAGAGTTACCCGATCTTCAACCTTCTACGCTTTCCGATAGTGATTACTTCACAAACTTCGATGACTCTGACATACCCAGTGTCATACCCTTGGACACTGAATCTTCTCACGTTTTAGAAAGCAATAAAATCAAGACTGCTGTTAAAATGTCGAGTCTTGAAGGCTCCCCTCCAGTTCCACAATTAACAACAACCTTTACATCGCCAACTCCAGAAGATATTGAAGCTGGACTGTCTGATGACTTGTATTTGTCTCTCTCTCGTCCCGATTTTCCACCAATTTTAGCGTCTAAGCCGCTATTCGATTCAGTATTACCGTCGTCACCACTTTCTGGACCGGCGGTTCCAACACCAGAATTGAAAACTAGCATCTATTACACCGAGACGATTGTTACTTCAACAAGACTGAGAACATACACGTATGTTGTGACGAAACTTAACGGACTGGAGACCGAAGTGACCTCGTCTACTACCATTAGACCGAGAGTCACGACGCTAACTTTGACAGTACCTATAACAGTGACAGTGACTCATTCCGCGGAATTGACAACCAGCGTCGCGACATCCGACACTAATCCAGAACTTGTTACTGGTGAGTATCCCTTTCATACTCCCAGATCAACAAAATAGCAACTCACAATTAACTGAATCAAAATTTTCTGAAGCTACCATTAAAATTTAATATTGCCCTTTCTAATCTGAATTTAATTTCTTTTAGATAATTTTGAGAAGTTAAATTGTTCATCTGGGAGCACTCTTTATGTCACGATTACATTAAGTTGTTTACCCCATGAAATGACTGATGAAAAATCGTGATATTGGCAGTTTCCAAAGTTGCTGACAAATTTTCAAATCTTCTTTACTACCTCTTTTCACTTTTCACTTTTTCTATTTCAGGATTCTTCTCTATATTCAAGTACTAAACTGAAATATGTAAATATGTCTTTCAAAATTCTTATGTATATAATAGTCTTGTACATACCTTATATTTTTAGAAATATGTTTAATTGGTGTTTAGTGAAATTAAAATACACATAGATGTGCTACCAACTTTGGAAGCTTACGATCTCTGATATTTTTCGAACTTACATTCTTCCCTTTAAAATTTAGTTTAAACTTGGAAGCGTATACTGTGTGCATTTCATCCACAAAATTTATGCCAATGGAAAATAAAGTACGTCAAAACAGGTCTGCGCTTCTAGGATTAAAAACGTGTTATCAAAACAGTAGATATTTAGACTGCTGTTTTTTTCATTTACAATAGTATCGATCTTTACAATTTCTCTAACATATTTTCAACTGGAACAAACTACAGTATGGTAGTAAAAACTTTGGACTAATTACTTCTATTTGTATAAATATTTTCTTCAACCATTATTTCTGTATAAATTGTACATATGAAAGGCAAACCGCTGTATATACTATTTTCAATACTTCAAAATGATTCTTATTAGGTTCTATTCTTACAGTTATTCATCATTCTTCAAGTAAAGTATCACATTTATTTTTTATTGCAATTTAGGGCACGTCAATGATATGGTTTTTATGACTATAGAAAACTATTGCAATTTATTAATAATTTCATCTTTTCGAAAATAGTTAAGGTCCAAATTAATTTAAGGTGGGTAGAATTAATGGCAGCAGCCATAGTAAGAGAATATAGAATATAGTTCGCTAATGTCGATAATGTGGTGGTTTTGTAATAAATTAAGATATGAATAACAGAATACACTGGAAAGGAGGATAAAGATGAAGGGGAAGGGGAAGGACGAAAGTTTAATCTCGCGACGAGAGTCATGTCCAACGGAGTGGAAGTCATCGTAGCAGGACCGACACCAGCTCTTAGGTGGGAGAATTCAAATCCTCAACCGACTCTAACCTTATCAGATACGGTTGTTATGCTTCTCCCGCAAGAAAAGCCCAATGAGTTTGTCACTAAAACTTGCACAACCACATTTACCTACCTTAATACAATTACTAAGGATGGTTTTACAATTGTGTCTACTGATCAACAGGTGATTATTTATTAAAAATTTAATTTATAAAAAAGTGTTCTAACCAAGAAAGAAATTATTATCTTTGGCTTTCATTTTTGCAATCTAAAATCACTTCTGAATCAAAAATGTACAATTAATTTTATTTAAGGTCATTGCTAATACCGCAACTGAAGAACGTCACAGAAAGCCAGCATCAGAAGCTGCGGCATACACACTGGAAGCTTCACCCACTTTGCGTACTGAAGTCTTTAAAACAACATACTCCTATTTAACACTAAATACGGATCATCCCGATGAAAATAATGCTCTAGAGAGTAGTTCGAGGGTCATTACAAATACAGTAACTGCTCCTCAATATTACTTGGACATGATACTTGAACCATCGGAAGCACCAAGGCCGGAAACAAACACTTATTTGAGCACGAGAGTTCTAGAAAAGACAATTATGGAAGATGGGCGTACTAGAATGGAAATGATGAGCGAGACCGTGACTCAGGTAAGCATAACTTCTTGTTAACTTCTCTCCTGCACCTCTTCGATAAGCGAAAGGCTTCGTGTCTTCGAGAAGTAGGTGATGACCTTTGCCATTCGTATAGAAAGTGACTGATGTTTATTAGGTATTTACTCGCTTTTCAGCTTATAATAACGGAGTCTGCACCACCACCTCCACCTATCAGCGTTGAAACTACTCTGACGGCATTGGATGAAAATGAAAGTCCCACACCAGACATTACCAAGACTTATTATATTACCTACACCTATTTTAACACCTTCTTGGAAAAAGATAGTACTGTTATTAAAACTAATGTTGCTACCTCTACTGACTATGTCTTAGAAAAAGCACCAAAGCTTACTTCCATCAAGTCTGTTCCTGTTAATCAAACTCCTGATCCCATTAAAATATACGCTACTAAGACCTACTTGACGACCTTTACATATTTCACAACACTACTTCAGGTACTTATCCTCAATCTTATTTCCCTATCAAGGAAACCATTTTTCGAAATTATTCGCACTTTTTTTAAACTTCAATAATAAAAAATTCAGGAAGTAAATTATTTTGAAAGCAACATCTCAACTTTCTACACTGATTATGTCAGCAATAAAGTACAATTTGAGCAGAGTGCACTATAAAGATTTAAGAGACGTTCGAGAATCAAACCAGTAACGATACTTTCTTTTTTCCTGCTCTCAGGCGGGTCTGGACGGGAAAACTGCAACTACAATTTCATCACGATCTCACATCGTGGAGAATGTTGTCACTGAATCAATTGAGCCAAGTTTACTTGAAGCCGGATACATGAATGCTCTCCTAACGACGGCTCAGCATTCTGATACCGTAAAGAACGTCGTGACTGGGTCTACGATTATTTTCTTCGACGATGAAGAGGAAATCGACCCCACATCGAGTAGCAATTTACACGATATGGTTGCAACAGCTAGTAATGAAAATATTGTAAAGGTACCAGAAAATCCCCCTGGACCTGCATCATCAAACA
The DNA here is from genome assembly GCA_932066315.1 of Andricus coriarius. Classification (NCBI taxonomy): domain Eukaryota; kingdom Metazoa; phylum Arthropoda; class Insecta; order Hymenoptera; family Cynipidae; genus Andricus; species Andricus coriarius. The sequence continues at coordinate 16,127 of CAKNWT010232900.1, forward strand.
ACCCAAGTACCTCAGAATCAGAAGATTCAACATTTTCACCCCAGGAACAAGAGCCTCCAATCAGGTAAAAAATTTCCTCCTTTTTAATTATACCAGTAGCTCTAAAATATTTAATTATACTTGGATAATTATTACAGGAAGAAAGCGTGCCACCTGAGGCAGATGACGTTCAAAATAAAAGACCTGCACAAAGCTCAGACCTCCAAGTGAGCAATCTTTTAAGTTTGGGGTCTCTTGGAATCAATAGTCTTTCGGCTTTGGGACCAGTAATCACTGCGATGGCGGGTTTACTACAAGGAAAAGCAGCTAATCGTAGAAACGATACTGCAGCAGCACCAGTAGTACCCCCAGCATCAACAACTGAAGCTCCAGAAACAACAACCCCAAGGTCACCAATTTATATTCCTGTTGCTGAATTTGCTGATGGAGATATAGAAACCGCCGAAAGTCAAAATATTGGTGAGTTATGAGTGATCATTTATGAATACATGACATAAGTTTTTTTTTAAATGTTTTGACTACATACCTGTTTTTTACAACAGCACATCTGGTGAATTTGAATCACAACCATATTCCAGAGACACGTCACAAAGTAACAGCCAGTCTTGCTGATGGAATCCCAATATCTCCTGGAGAAGTAATAACAGCAAACAGTGATGTGATCATCGGAAAACCAGGAAAACTGGGACCCAGACCACCACAAACATTTGGGAAGGAAGATCAGCATATTGGAATGAGACCTCCACCTGTTTCGGTTCCTAATATCCCAGTACATCCTGTTCTTGAAGTCATTGAAGATAACCGAGATGATTCAAGACATAGAGATATCTCCCAATTCAGTAATGATCAACTTGAAATAATTCCAGCGTATCAGATTTATGAACAGCACATTAATGGTCCAAGTAGGCATCCTTTAAATCCTCCAAAAAGACCACAAGGACATCCTCTACAACCACCACCGCCCCCTAAAAGAATTAGCTCAAAACACGACATTTTGGAGAATGATCCTTTATTACGACCACCTAACAGAGCTAATACAGAAAAATATCCACACCAGCATGGAGAGGGTCAAGTTAATAAGCCTACATTACCATGGAATTCGAAGAATCCTTCGAAGCCTCCTCTGCCCAGTAGTGAGGTGCGGTTAAATAATGCAAGATAACATTAAGACATTTAAGAATTCGTTATTAATTTCCTTTTTTTATAGATGCAAACATCCCTGAAAAATAAACACTGGTCTGATGATCAAAATGTTCATAATTGGTCACAAAATAAGCAACAAAATTTAGGAGCCTCGGAATTTGCACAAGAATCTGAGTCAAGACCCACTTTAACTGAACCAATAGTTCACCAAGTACCGCACGTAATCGACAGAGGAACAGGTCAACCGTTACTCGTTAATATTCAGCCAAGTCAAGTAGCAAATGTTGTTATTCCTCAAGGCGGTACACAAGCCTTAATTTTCGGTGACAACAATGAACCCCATATTAGTGGACAATATTTTGACGATCCATCTCCTTACCCTGAACCAGAAGTCGATCCAGGATTTTCAATATCAAAGGTAATGTTGAACCAAAATTTAATTAGGAAATTTTTGTAATTATTATTTTCATCTAAGTTTATTTTATTAACTAATATTTGCAGGGAGAAAATATACATCAATTCCAATCAGAAAACAATCCTGCTGATTATATGATGCCTCCTTCACTACCTAAAGATTACAAACCGGTCGCACAAAAACCAAATCACTCTAAGCGTCCACATGTGATTCCTTTATCACAAGTGCAAGTTCATCGCGATTATATAAAACCACATGCTACTTCAATTTTAAGACCTGTTGAACGTTACCCCGGTCGCCGTCCGGAAGCTCCTGGTACATTAAGTGGGCAAGGGCACGTTCATACCGAAATTTTGGTTCACCACAAACCAGAAACAGTAAATTTGCGACCTCAACCTGTTTCTAATCGACCTCATCTGTTTCCAACGCAACAATTTCCACCTAGACGAGATTTCCAGATTAAAAAACCAACGGAAATCACTCCCCCAAGAAGAACGGAAATCTCGACCGAAAAACCTCATCATGAGTATGTTGCTTCTAGCAATTCAGATGTTCGAAATGAGGTGTCGATTGGCTCGAAATGGAAATTGGATCAAAAGCCACAAAGAACTCCCTTGACAAGGCGACCAAGGCCTTCATACAGGCCCCGTTATCCAACGAGAGGAATAATAAATTTGAATAATCGACCTACTCACGTGGAAAGACCCGTAATCAGGCAACCACTACTTCCGACTAGCCAGAGGCTACCAAAACCACAATCGGAAATTGACTTTTTGAATCGCTTCGGAATTAATAAACAAAATAGTTCTACAGAAAAGCCAAAATCAGATTTCCCCTACGAAATAGTTTCAAATATGCAACAACCATCCAACATCAATAATCCAAATAATGTTGATCACCGGGATAAAATTTCGAATTTCTATCAGGGTACGCATATTGCAGAGAAAGTGCTATCTGTAAATACTCAGACAGAACGTACTGACGAACAAATCCCAACAGGTGCAGTAGAATACAAAAATCCATCTTCAGAACCACAAATGAAGAACGCTAATCAGCAATATTCACAATCTCATAAATCGAGTAACCAAGCAGAAAAACCAGTCCCAGATTCAGAGACTTCATCCTCTAGTCACGTTAAATTTTCTACTGCCTATGAAGATCATGACAATTCTGACGATAACGAAGCATCAGAGACTCAAACTGAACATTTTAACTTACATATCGAAAATTCGACCACTGATGATCGAAATACATATAAAAAACCTGAGAGTGATAACAAAAAGCCACAAGTGTCTTTCCAATATAATAAGAAAGATGGACAAAGACTTGAACAGAATGTCCGAGATCATTATGGAGTCAGGCCCTATGAGACGCCCATAATACAAGGAAAACCATTTGGTGTCTGGAAAGATCATGAAAACGGATCTCCCGTCTATGGAGTTGTTCAAGGAACTCGATATGGTTATCATGAAGTCAACAGTTTCACGAAATTACCTGGTCGTGACGACACAATTGATTTAAAACCACCAGCCATTATTCCACACTTTGAACCCAATGGGCATAGCAGACCCTACGGTGGACCTGAAACTCAACCAGGTAATTATCAACAACCAGAAATAATTACAAAACCCCCGCCAAACTTCGGTAAAAGACCACAACAGCCTGCCAGACCAGATCAATCTGGGTTTGTTCTGTTTGGAGAAGGACATATCCAACCAGGTCCTGGTCAAGTCATCAGTGTGAATGCAGAACCGGTTTGGACTCTAAATCACGATCGATCTAAAAATCAAACTCTAGGAAAACCTTCTCGTAGACCCACTCTTCAAGATGAGAGTAGTAACTCTAAACCAACCGTAACTCACATTGGTTCATCTCGACCAGAACAAGGATCTGGCATTCGAGTTCATCCAGAATATCCACATATTATTACAAAACCAAAACCACAAGTTCCTGCACCCATCAATGTTTCATCCGGTTCTTCAAAACCATCTGAATCGCATAAACGACCAAATGTGCAGTTCTCTTTACCTATTGAAGCTATTGGTGATGAAGAAGATAGTAAAACTCAAACTGAAAGACCTCCAAGTTCACTTGTTAAGAAACCTAGGCCAAACAAAGAAGCACATGACGAAACACTGGAGACCGCTTATCAAACTAACTTTGCAAGTAATGACTCGAAAGAAAATGCTAAGCAAGATGCAAGTGATGGTTCACAAAGAAAGGGTGTTTCCACAACTACCAAACCTAAAGTACCTTCTCAAAACATGATGCCACCACCTAGAGTTCCAACAAGTAAACCTAAGCAACAAGAGAAGAAAGAGCAAGAAGAGGGACTTAAACCACCACCTCGTCCATCAGATGTGGTTGGATTATCACCACCACCAGTAGATATAACGACCACAAAACGTCCACTTGATTCAGAAATTATCACTGCAGATGAATCTGGCCTGAGACCACCACCTTTGTATATTTCTTTGAAAGAATCTGGTAATAAGCCAACAACACCACCTCCACCAAGTATTAATATGGTACCACCAAGTCCAAGACCTTCTCACATTAGACCATTCCTCGCAGATATCTTATCGGAGGTAAACATTTCATATTTAATAAAACGTTTCCCTGATTCACGACTTAAATATATTTATTACAGTTTAATATTTTTCATCAGGACATGGTACCTCCACCTCCAGTAGTAAAAACTTCAAGGCCTTTGGAAATAGCCTCTGTGAGTCCAGCTGTGGCTGTATCTGGATCTATTCAGATAGCAACAGCAGTCGCAACTTCGCACATTCCAGTTATGCAGGATGTAGAATCAAAAATTCCAATTGTACATGGTACCGTGGACTTACCAGTTATCATTGACGTGCCGGAAATTTTTAGACCTGTTGAAACTAGAAAGTCAGAACACGTTAGCATTTACACTGCTAGACCTTTTGAAACAAGACCAGTTTCTAAGTATGTAATGACTTCTGTCTGAATTTTCGTATTACTGAGTGATTTAGCATTCCATACTTAATTATATTTTTATTTGTCAGGGTTTCCATCCAGCCTTCAGCGATTTTGACAACCAACTTGGTTATGCCAACAATAACGAAACAATCCCAGCTTAATCATATTGAACCAAGCAATACTCCAACTATAGAAACGCCTACGACTGTGACTCCAGCTGAACCAGCCCGTAAATCAACCAAACGACCAGAATATCCAGTATTCCTTGAATCCAGTATGGAAAATATTATTCCATCTACTAGAGTCGAATCAACAGAAACACTTTCTCACACTATAACTCCTGAACAAAAAGAAAGAAGACCTACAAGTACTCTCAGAGATTCAGTGACCAAAGTTCGAAAACCCTCACGAATACAGCCAACAAGATATAATATCAAAAACAATACTGACAATAGTGTAGTCTATAGTATCGTAACAAAGGTTGAAAGTTCTGTTAGCAAATCTACACCAAATACTCAAAAACCAAAAGCAGAAACGGTTGTTCCAAAACAAGAGAATATTGCGGTAGTTAAGGAAATGGTTGGAACGGTTGTACATGAAGTTATCCATAATGGATCTACCACTGTCGAAATGAAGCCAAAGGAGGTATGGAAGTTTCACCTTATTTGTTATTGCTTATCACATTCAGTTTACTTAAATACCTTGTATTTAATTCGAATAATTCTATCATTATTATTAATCTGCAGTTCACAAGGTTCAAGACATTGACCATCACAAGAACTCAAACTTCAGTTTTGGGCTCACCTCCATCCACCAGGACGCTTTTGCTCACACACACTTTAACATCAACCTCAGTAGAAACAATAACAGAAACTCTTGTGCGTCCAACAAGTGTCATCTCCACGATCACTTCCACTATTCTGCAATCCATTCCTACATCTTATGAAAATGATGACAACGATGATTCCATTGATTCCATCTTTGTCGTTATGAGCGACCAAAAACCTCCAGAACCTGGAGCTGAAGAGGCAAGTTGGATAGTTTTGTAGATATCAAAATTTTCAATTTTCAATTGTAGTTAAGAAATATATTCTAATTGAAATTGAAATTTTTAGGTGGAAGCAGAATATGGAGACGAGATATCTCGAGATGAACAAGATCCAGCTGGCAATGAAATTCACAGAGTGTTAGCTGGTGGTATATTAGGTGCTCCTGTGATTCCTCTTCATCCAACTATTAACCAATGTGTTCCTGAGTGTAAAGCTTCTAAAGCTGAAATGTGTTCAGAATTTAGTGGAGAGATGCGGTGTATCTGTAGACCTGGTTTTGCTAGGATGTTCCCTGACCGTCCATGCAAACGTGAGTGATGGTTATCTTAATTTATATGCTTTATTCTAATCTACTAATTCAACAATATGAGACGTTATGCAAGAAAAGGGCCCACTTTGTCGGTATGGAGTTACGTATACAGGTACATGGTCGGATAAATTTCCGAGATTTTAAGTCCAGGACGAACCCTCTAGGTTAGAAAAAAAGTCTTCGGAGCATCTAAAGTTGGCCACTTCCGGTTGCTTGCAGGATATAAGTATATGTAAGCAGATACAGCATAGATTAAAATATTATTTCCCATCAAACCCCCAAAAAACGATACTTTTGACCTTGTTCGCAAAAACGCGAATATCTTCTAAACCACGATAAACAAAGTGGGCCCTTTACTTGCGGAACGTCTCACATTCTTACTCTCTTAATTGTCCGCTTTCTTTCATTCAAAATTTGTATACATTCTTATCACTTAATCAGCCAAAATTGTTTTCATTTAGCAACTTACACGTACACTCTTCGTGTTGGACTGGAACGTATCGGACGTGACAATGTGGTATACGTTAAAAGTATGAATGACACCACCTCCTCAGAATATAGGCGATTAGCCCCTCCAGTAAAGGAAGCTTTAGACAGAACTTTGATGCAAAGCGATTTGCGAGATCTCTATCAAGGAGTCAGAATAGCTGGCTTTGCGCCTAATCCTGTGCAAGTGAAGTTCCATGTCTATCTCTTCGACAATGCAAATGAAACACGTTTGAAAGAAGTCATCCGAAAATACCTTGTCGGAAGTAACTACAGTCTAGGTGGTACTGAGGTCTACGCTTCAAAGAACCTTAGCCTGGTAACAATTTTTACCTACTCTAGTGGAATATCTTTAATCTTTATACATACATACAAAATCTATATACATGAAAATGTTATCAGGTACATGCCACTGACTTTGATGAATGTATCATCCAAGAAGACGGGTGGTCTCATCATGATTGTTCTGTGAACGCAGTCTGCTTCAATCTGCCGGGATCATATCAGTGTTCTTGTAAGGAAGGATGGGCCGATTTATCAGAAAATTCTGCATATCCTGGAAGATTCTGTTCTCAAGCTCCATTAGGATGTGCTGGCTGTAACAACAAAGGCCACTGTGTGGTTAATTCTCAAGGTCATAATACTTGTGAATGTTTCCCCTGGCATAGTGGACAGAAGTGTCAAGTCAATCTGAAAGGTACATTGTTATCAAATATAAAAAATTATACACAATAAGTGCATGAATAATTCTAAATTCTAATTGCCTTCTACTTATTTTTCAGTGTTACTGATAGCTCTCGTAACAACTGGAGCGATTCTACTCGGATTATTAGCAGTTTGCGTCGGCTTGGCCTGTTTCCGACATCCTGGAAGAAGACGTTCTTCTGGGGACAGACGAGCGATGATTCCTGGAACCGGTGCTGGTGGAGACACAAGCAGTGAAGGCAGTGTTACTGAATTGGCAATTCCTCATCATGTTCCACATGTATTACCACCTCCGCCACAAATGATAGCTCCAGCACCACTTACTAAAAGGCCTATCAGAAAACCCAGTAATAAGCTCAGGCATCAACCAAGAAAGGCTGTACCAGTAGTTGCTCCTGGTAAGTTTCTAATATTAGAATAAAAGTATAGCAATATAAACTCAAAAAAACTCGTTTGAATCTAATAATTATAAGAGCAATAATTAAACTCTTTTCCAGTTGCAAATAATAATACAGAACAACGAGACCGTTCATTAACAGTAATGATTCCTCGTGCCAAGTATCGATCAGCACCACAATCATCTCAACCCAATTATAAACCTACGATCAAGAGTACATTCTCTGTTGAAGAACATAAATTAATTGATTATCTCGAGGGTGGTGTCCATCCTGGTATTAGAAAACCAAGCGTGGTTAATAATAACGATTGCAAGGAAGCGGAGGTTCGAGTGAAAAAGAATCCAATATCTCCGGGTGGAGCTCTCGTCAGTGCTGGTTTTCAGGTGAAATTTTATTTTGTAATGGATTCAAAATCACAGAATCACTAAAGGAATTACAGACTAGTATTTTGCCGAATGACGATCAATAATTTTTATCGTGATTTTATATTTATTTATGATTTAATTTGTAGGTATCAGCAACAGTAACGAGGACAATAGACGCTGAATCCACGTTAGCTCGTTCTTGTGGCGAAACGACGGTGGAACCTTCCACTAAAGTTTTACGAACTAGCGATTTCCAAGGTGACCTTGAATCCAGTCTCGCTCGATCTTGTACTGAAACCACAATTCAGACAACAGCGAATCAGCTTCTTCGACTAGACCTAGCGGAGGCTGGTTCCACATTAGCGAGGTCCTGTGGTGAAACAACCATTCAGCCTCCTACGAAATTAGCTAATTCCGATCGAAAAGACAACAGGGATGCTCGGGATAGTCAAAGTGACGGTCACACAATGGCCGAGAGAGACCTTGGCAGTACGTTACGACTTCCGGCGCAACATGCACCATTGTACAATCCCGATAGGGTAAGTCATTTAATTTTCTTTCATGTTTTAAAACATTTTAGTTTCTTTACTAAAAAAATTACTGATACACATTTCAAGCAAATGTTTTCATATCGTATCACATAGCACAAGATCTTTGATAATCCTTTTAAAAATGTTGAGCCTAATTCACGATGGACATGTGGAGAAGCGTGTCCATTTGACGTAGAATATCTTGAATGACTTCTTTATTTTCTTATGGCTGGTTCTTGGTTCTTCTCTCATTATTTTCTTTTTATTTCCTAAAAAAATTTAAACTAAATGTCTGGAACTTTGAATTTAAATTTAAATTTCTACAACTGTCAACTTGCAACTTTGTATATTTGAAACCTAATAATACCATTTTTTTCAAAGGCGAACAGTGACAGGGAGTCGAATTTCGATTCCTTATAGCCGTTTTCCGGCAGCTCAAAAGCAGTGGGGGCGGTGCCATGGATTTGACTGACACGACATCCATCAAGTCCAGCAGCTCTACTGTCGCGTCCCAGTTCCCTGAAACGCCGACGAATTTGAGCGCAGCGGCAGGCCGCTCCTGGATTAAAAAAATTCGTCGTTGCCAAAAGGTGTAACTTACGCGATCGTATGTTGACTGAGAGCGTTGTAGAAGGTGTTAATGTCTGAAAAAATATTTTGCTATGACGCCCTCAGCTGATGGGCAATTGGTTCCCTTCGAATGCCTTTTCTTTAATTTCAATATCAAGATGTTGGATTGTACAAAAGCAGGGCATTCGGGCGAACGAGAAACGCCTTCTTATTGCGTTATTCAACGTGCCAAAATGTAGCCAATGATAAAATCTTCCAAGATCGTGATTCTCATCCTTAAAACTTTGAATATATAACCGAGTTCTTTTCTCTCTATAAAAATTAAAATTGTAAACTTTATATTGAAATTGCGCGACGTTAAATGTACTTGACTAATGAAAAAATTCAGCTATAGATCCATGAAAAGAGGCGGGATTAACGATACATCATCAAATTGGAAAAGACCTATTATTATACTATGTATGATTATTATTATTAATATTGTTGTTGTTGTTTGTTCATTGTTTAGTCTATTGTGTACGGGTGAAGTCACATTGTTCGGCTTTGTTGTGTATAAAATTATATTTTACTAAGTTATAGTTAGGTGGAAAAAATTGTTGACTGTAAATGTGATAAAGGAAAATCTTTTCGTTCTCATTTTTTGCGGTACAGATGGAACGAAGCCGTACAATGTCGCGAAATAAGACTCGAGGGTGCACCGTGAAGGATGCGTTGTGCAGGTGGAATAATTATAGCTTTATCGTTGTAGCGTAAGAGACAATATAAACGGATAGGTGTATTAATGAAAACTCTCCCATACTAAATTTTAACCAGTTCTCGTCTCATTTCGAACATCTGAGACGCTGGCGGTTTATCAATGCGTCAAATTGACACAAGATCGTACCCTGAAGCATTTATATGTATGGACGTCTTGTCCACTTAAGTTTGCGTTACTTTTAAAACTCTACCTAAAACTCTGTTGTACATATTGCGCTTCTGCAAACTCTTTTTAGTACTACGTTTAATGATAGAATATTTTTGTATACATATTGCGTATTCGATAGTGCCTCTGTACTTATGTACTTTTAATATAAAATCAGTAACTTGATGACTAAGAAATATTTGTGTTATTATTTTTAGTCCTTTCCAGCCTATTTGTTAATTGTAGTTTTAATGAAGATCTAAATTTAGGTGGAAGGAAGGTCAGTCTAATTGAAGTCAAATTACTCAAGCGAAAAAATGTAGTATTCTGCAGAATTTCAGCAGAATGGACAACTGCATTTCTGTGGAATTTCGGCTAGGTTAGGTTTAAATTAAACAGAGTATTGTATTTTTATTCCGAACTCAATGGAAAAAGGTCAATGAAGAAACTGAAATATTTTGAGAAATTTGAAGTATTTTAAAGTATCAACTTGAAACTGAAGCATCCTCAAAAACTGAAGTATTCGGAAGAATCAAAGTATTCTGAAGTTTTTGGTAGAAACAAAGAGTTATGAAAAATTTGAAGATTCCTATAGTCACTGAAGAACTTTAAAGAGTCTAAAGTCATTGATGTATTTGGAAGAAAGTCATGCTTTCAGAAGCAACTGAAGTATTATAAAAAATATGAAGTATTCTGAAATATCTGAAGTTTTTGGTAGAAACTGAACTATTCTAAAGTAAATTTGAAGAAGTTGAAGTATCCTATAGTCACTGAAGTACTCTAAAGAGTCTAAAGTCACTGAGATATTTGGAAAATTGTCGTGCTTTCAGTAGCAACTGAAGTATTGTAAAAAATATGAAGTATTATGAAATAATTTATTTTTTTGTGTGTAGAAAATGAACTATTC
>CAKNWT010232904.1:0-10277 GCA_932066315.1 Andricus coriarius
ATGGATGCGCTTGAAGTCGCCTTCAGCGCACGTTGTCGATAGGTATTGTACTTTTTAAAAGTTTTTATCGTTTCAAGAAAAACTATTGCAATTACTCCGTGACCTTCTAACCCAAAATTTCACGTAGAATCCGAATCTCAACAAGTTAAATGTTCATCTTCCCTTTTTAATGAGTTTTTCTTGCATGATACGGAGAGGATACGATGTGGATACTATAGCGATACGCTATAGCGTATCCGTTCCGTTCATTCGGTCCGCTAGGGCAGCTGTTTCCTCTCATTGAACAAGAATCACGCATGCGTCAAACTGTTCAAATCATGAATTTGTTTATAATAATTGTTGATAAATTTAACAAATTATATCAGATGACAAAAATACATCAATGTGCATCATAGGCAATGAGATTCAAAGACAATCAGAAGAAAATTCGATTCGTTTCTACCAAAAAATGTTCAAATCCTGAATTTGTTTATAATAATTGTTAATGAATTTAACAAACTATACCAAGACAAAAATATCTAAGACAAAAATACATCAATGTGCATCACAGGCAATGAGATTCGACGACAATTGGAAGAAAATTTGGTTTATTTCTGCCTAAAACTGTTTAAATCATGCATTTGTTCATATTATTTGTTGATAAAGTTGAAAAATTATATCGGATACCACATTTTCATGATCACATTTCACTTCGTTGCTCTGAACGAGCGATTTCGATGCACAAATATACTTCACAAGAACCTAATCCTTCATACTGGCTATTTGATGCAAATATTTGTTTATAACAAATAACTTGACATGTCAACAAATTTTTTTTCTTCTACCGACCCTTGTGCATCAAACCTGAGGCCCGTTGCCACTGACAAAAATTTTCACAGAGAATTAAAAATAAAAAATTCAACATTTTTGTCGCTCTCTGCAGCTCTATAAAAATTTAAACAAGCAAAAATTCAAAAATTGTCCTCGACAGATTTTTTGAGAATTTAATCCTGGATTTGAAAAAAAAAATGAAAATCGATTAAGAATTGTGACCTACATGTTATTTTGAACATCGTTTTTTCATTTCACCCCACTGTGGGTTGGACGAGTCGCCTTTCTTTGCTAGGAGTATAGTGCGTCCTAACACCAGCCACTGCGTAATGGGCGTTTACGACATTAAATATGAGGTGAATATGCGGGCCAGATGTTGGTGTGTAGAAGTGAACTTCTTCCACCAGAAGTTCTTGACATTTTTATACTTCTCACGGCAAAGTTGCTTGTGACGAAATAGGCGGTACTGTCAATAGACACGCGTATTATACAACTTTGCAAAAAGACATAAATTTATTGATAACATCTCCGAAACAATTATTTGAGCGGGCGAAGAAATTTTTCAAAAATATTCATTTTCACCTTTGTACCAACGAAGAACATGAAAATCATAAAAATCATGAAAAATTTCTGCAATCGCGATTCTCAGGGCGCGTGCGTCTAGACGTGCTCGACCAGCCCTGGAGGTTGCAGCGCGATCACGAAAAAATCAATAAATTTTGAACTACTGCACAATACAAACTTTTTTTTCACCAAAATTTTCGGAAGAGATTGTAGAATCTATTGGAACGTGGAAGAATTCTTTCACCGTCGGAGAAGTTTAATTAATTTTCAATTGTTTACAACAAACTATTATTTAAACAATAAAAAAATGTTTTTTACTACCGAACAATTTTTCAGCGTAAAGCATATACTTCGTAACACAAATTTTCATAACCCAATTATTGAATTTCGATGAACCATTCGCGAGTAATCATTTTTTAAAAAGAAAATGATCAAGAACTTTGATTGTTAATAACATGAAAAAAAACTAATTTTTTGCAAAAATATTTTAGGAGAGTTATTTTTGATATAGAAACGAATCGAAAACTGTATAAATTGATTGAAAATAGAACTATCGATTAAAAATTGGCACACTTGAGATATTTTGACCCAGTTGGTATTTAAGTAGTTACTCAGGTAATATTAAGTTCAAAATAGTTATTGATAATTATGATATAAATTCAACAATTATTATTATTACTAATCAAATTCAAATATATGTTGCTTAAACCTTCGGTCTAAGATCTTCTGTTAACAAAAAATGTATAATTCTTTGCTATATGGAACATTTCGCTAAAAAGCCTCTGTTTACAGTTAATCGCGACACCTAATATATTGATATTCTCAAAGTCAAAATTATGATGCTTTGTGTCAGATTAATAAACTAAAGCAGTGCTTCTATCATCATGTATGCAATCATTCGTGTGTTTAATTATTCTGATGTCGATATTTCTTTTAGATTGGTAAATGTAAATACACGACTTTAAAACCTAATTTTTCAAAAATTTCTTTTACTGGGTCCGGCAATTGCAGTGTCTCCCATTATGAATCTCGCGCCATTATAATCTCATTAATTGAGGAATCCCCTAGATCTGTGAAGATGTCGTGATCACATGTACGATGCTGGCGAGCTGCGTAATTTGGTGTTACGCCCTCGTCTGGCTGGTATGGAAGAACTTCCGCTGGTCCCAACGATGATTGGATGTGAGAAAGCGCTGAGTTCGTTGCTAACTTGATTTGAATTGAAAGTCAAAACCGTGAAAATTAGGTCAGGGAGTTTAGAAATAATTCCTTTCACAGAATTTACACTATATTTTAAATATATTTCGACTCAATATTAACAGGTTCGCAAATCCTTAAATGTCTTGTTCAATTCACAACTACCCACACAGCATGATATATTGCTGCAAGATTTCTGGAAGGTTTCTTGTAACGTTCGCAATATTTTTGAAACTTTTCTAAGAAATGTTTCTGAAATAACGGTATGCCCCTTGCACAGATCGTGCACAATATTGCATGAAATATTTGTGAAATGTTATTTGAATATTTTTTAAATATTACAAGCAAGATTTAGAAATATTTCATAAAAACATTTTTAAAATATTTTGAGGAATATAATCTGTATGGTTGCTGCAACTATTATTAGACATTGGAGTAGAATATTTTCATGCATTATTTCTGAAATCTTCTATCAATGTTTTAAGATATGTTTCACGCAACATTTCCAAAATATTTCATTTTGATTTCATACAGTATTTATGCAATTTTTTTACAATGTTTATTGGAAATACCCTATACCGTCGGAAAATGTTGCGCACGACTCTTGTGAGCGCTATTAAAAATCACTGCTGACTTCGAACCACGATATTTCGGTGAAAAAAAGAGATAGACCATTTTTTAAAAAACAGTTGGAAAGCTTATGGAATTCCACATCTAGAGGTGCTCAACAAATATTTATTTGACCTTCTGAAAATAATACAGTACGTGAGAAGTTTAAAAACAAAATTTAAGATTTTCTAAAATTTTCTATCTTAACTTCAACTTTTAGCACGATCTAGGGAAATTTTTTCAAAAACCTCAAAATTATACGACATCTAGCCTGAAATCTGATCTTTAATTTAAGCCAAGAAAACTCAAAAAATCTTCATGGGTACCCGATATATGATTGAAAATGTTCAATCGTATCTAAGCTAAATTACTCACAATTGACACCATTACTGTACAATTAAAGACGTAAAAGCTAAGATTTCAAGCTCGATGTAGTGTAATTTTTAGGTTTTTGAAAAATTTTTTCTAGGTCGTGCTAAAAGTTGAAGTTGAGGTAGAAAATTTGAGAAAATCTTGAATTTCGTTTTTAAACTTCTCACGTGCTGTATTATTTTCAGAAGGTCAAAAAAATATTTGTTGGATACCACTAGACGTGGAATTTCATAAGCTTTTTAATTGTTTTTTGAAAAATGCCCTATCTCTTTTTTTCAACGAAATATAGTGGTTCGAAGTCAGCAGTGACTTTTCATAGCGCTCACAAGAGTCGTGCGCACAATTTCCGACGGTAGTGTATTTTTGAACAAGGTAAGTAATATTTTAGTGACATTTTTCTGAAATATTTTTGCAAGGTTTCTTTCAATTATTTTTAAAAATGAGAAATAATATTTTACTGAAATGTTTCTGCAATATTTCATATTTACTTCAGAAAACCTTTCATAAAAATAATTTAAAAGCGGCTTTAAAACCTTTGTGCAACATTATTAAAATGTTTTATTGTAAAATTTGCAAAATCTTTTAATTCAATGTTTCAATGCTTATCCAATTTTTTTACAATATTTCTTTAAAATATTATTGAACAAGCCAAGTAATATTTTAATGCAATGTTTCTGCAATATTTCTGCAAAGTTTCTTTAAATTATTTTTAAACATGACAAGTAATATTTAAGTGAAATGTTTCTGCAATATTTTAGATTTACTTCAGGAAACATTTCATAGAAATAATTTTAAAATGTCTTTAAAACCTGCGTGCAACATTATCAAAAGGTTTCATTGTAACATTTTTAAAATCTTTCATAAATGATTTCGTGCAATATTTATGCAATTTTTTTACAATATTTCTTGAAAATATTTTTGAACAAGCCAATTAATATTTTAGTGCAATGTTTCTGCAATATTTCTGCAATTTATCTTTAAATTATTTTTAAACATGACAAATAATATTTTAGTGAAATATTTCTGCAATATTTAAGATCTACTTCAGAAAACATTTCATAGAAATCATTTTAAAACGTCTTTGAAAACTGTGTGCAACATTATTGAAAGGTTTCATTGTAATATTTCTTTGAAATTTTTACTGCAACATTTCATGCCGTGTGGGTAATTCGTCGCTCACAAATATCACTTATTCCTAAGGTTCACAATTGTTTAATCGAAATTTACTACCGAGCACGCACGGACACGTCAGATTTAACGGAAAATATTGTCAATTTAATTTATTTTACTCTTTTAATACACGACTGGATCCAAGAAAAGCTCTTTAATTTGACTCAGAATCAGAGTTCGGATTTGAATTCAGACTATCGCGGGAAATAGTAAACTGTATTACTCCGTTTTGCGAATAAATAATGATTACGATAAAATTAAGTTCTTCATAAACCCGGCAAAGTTGAAAGGGGTAAAACTGCGGGTTTGAAAAATGTTCCACTAATTCCAATAAAATTGTAGGTGGTTGTGACATTTAAAGTTCTTGATTACTTTGAATTTAATTAATAAGTTTAGTTTCTTTTGGAAAGAATTATTAAATACGTTTTTTTTTAATATTCAACGAATTGCACCAACTCGTGCAATTTGCAAAACTTCGCGATTCTTTTACTCGTTGATTTATTTAAAAAGGCTGCGAGACCAAATCTGGCGTTTCCAGTGAGTGCCCTTATATTTATAACCTAGGGTTGATGACGTGGAAGGGCTCACACGAGATTGTCGTCATCGACAACCAATCAAAAACTCATCAGCGAACGATGATGTGGAACTTGAAACCTCTAAATCATCGGCCACGTTTCCTCCACGTAATTTTCCCTAACGCCCTCTTTTCAAAGGGATGGATGATTTAGAAGTTTGAACCTTCCAAATCATCAACCCCCGACGCTTCCCTTCTCAAGGGGTATCTGACGTCGCTACTGACGTGTCTCTTCTATTTCATTTTTCCCTATAGGATAAATAGAAAGAGAGAGAGAGCGTGTGAAAGAGAAAGATTATCATTCATTATCTATTATTAAGGATATTTTCAAATAAAAATGGACAATTTCTAGTTTTTTAATTCTTATTTTACGTTTAATAATTTATAATATCAGGCATTTTTCGATTTCTCCTCATTCTTAAATAGACATTTCTAGTAAAGAGACAATTCGGTCAATTTAAATTGTCTCTTTCCTCTATTTATGTCTTTCCATCAGTATACAGTATACAGAAAAACTCTTTATTGTTAAATATTTAATAAAATAATTTCAATTAAAATGTGGTTGGAAACCAGCACATAGATGACGCTGATGAGAGTCAGCTCATAGATAGCGTTGTTTCATTCTCGTAATGCTTGCATTACGCTACACCTTTCCCCTTATTTTAAAAGTTTTTATGCATAAAAACTTTTATTATATTATGTTTTATCTTCATATTTTTTGGTTATTTGACTTTCCCCTTATTGTTCCTATGGAGATTAGTATTTCCCCAATCATCCTACCCAGAATGCTCTGTTAGTAATTATTTTAAGGTTTCCAAAAACGAATGTAATGTGAAGAATCCCAAAAAGAATCGTTTGACGGGTTTTCGGTCGGTAAAGAAGTTTCATTAAACAGATCTAATTCAATAGATCAATCCATTTTAGGCTTATCTATAATAATTTTTTCATTGGTTATTCTCACCTTTATTTTAACAGATCAGGTTATGGTTTTTCAGTGCTATTGTTATTAGTGAATTCAAATATTGATTTTATGATGCTCAACGAGTGAAGTTATTTAAGAAGAATAAATAAAATTATAATTGAAGGAAGTTGAATTACAATCAGATAAGTTGCCTACCATTTATTAATAACTTGAATTGTCATAATTAAGAATTAACTCTTTGTGATTAGTATTGTTTGTTTCAGAGGGAAAATTCCTGAGACTGAATAACTTTCGTTTTTCTGCCCTATTCAGCAGAATCTCTGCTATCCGGATGATTTTGATTTCAATTTCCTATCAGTAGTAAGTGAAGGAACAACAATACCAAAAAGTTTGACTATTTCCATTTGGGGGTTAAATGTACCATATCAAATTATTTGACCAAACCTTCAATATTTTAATAAAAGTAAGGTTTATTTAATAATCTGTTATAAATTTAATTTGGAATAATATGTCTTCCTAAAGCGGAAAATTAAGCGAAGAGTGAATTGAAAAACAAAATTTTCTTATGAGTGAGGGAACTGAATTTCGTTTCCCTAAAATTATTACTGTGTTACAGAATTATTATTATCATATTATTTTCATTTAAAATATTACTTATGACTGGACGTATAAATATAAGATTAAAATTTATTTCCTATTATTAATTCGGTACTTTTGGGGTAAGTTATATTAGTTATTATAAAAGGGATTTTATCAATTATATATTTAAATAAATATACATTAAATAATAATCTTTAACTAATTGAGACTATTTCGTTATTATAATTAGAAGTTTATACGAAATTAAAGTCAACCATTATTAATAATCAAGTTTAATATTAATTAAAGATTAAATAACTTAAATTTACATGTTGTTTAGTAAGATTATAATTCTAGATAAAATTGTACTAAGCAATGTTAATTAATTGATTCATACTACTAAAAAGATTTGCAATTAAAGATTATGTATTCATACTCAGGTAACAATGTGCGCGCACGGTGATGGCGTAACGTCTCGCACGCGTGCGGATTATCCCGCACGCAGCGCCTTCACCCGAGCAGACATATGTCGCACGCATGACGGTGATATGCGAGCTTCTAAAGTCATGCAGGATTTTCAAATATATTGTTTTAAATATTGTTATTAAATGAGAAGAGGAACATTTTCACATTAAAACATTTTATTTTTATAATTATTGAGTCATAAAACTTAGACGTATAAATATCGGAACAGCCTGTAATAATACATATCATGAACGAAACCATTTCAAATCATGCAGGCCGGCGAGTGACATGTTCAGAATTAACTTTTCTATGAAATGTGTTTTGTTCGTTGAAAATAGTAGACACGTAGTTTTTTTTAATTAACATGGCGACATTTTTTACGAATATAATAATATTTTACTTTAAAAACCGTGCCATTTTTGCAATTTATAAGATATACAGGTTTTTCTTGTTCCAGTTTATATCTAGTTTCTGCACTTTTTAGAAATTCACAAAAAATTTTAAAAATAATAAAAAATAGCGAATTTATTTTGAATTTTTGAAAAAAAAAGATAAAAACTGTTTTTCTCAACAAAAAAAAACATTTTTTTGCCTGAAATTTTTAGAAATAACAGCTACTAATAAAGTCTACTTACCATCAATTTTTCGGTTGGTATTTTTTTGTTTTTCAGGAGAAAAAAATTATTTTGATTTTTTTAATAATAACTTTCTTCTACTGAAAAACAAAAAATATCAAACAGAAAATGTGTGGCAGGCAGGCTATATTAGTATCTATTATTCCTAAAAATTGTAGGCAAAAAGTTGGGGTTTTTGAGAAAATTTTTTTTTTTAATCCAAGACAACATTACCATTTTTTACTCTTTTTGGTGGATTTTGAAAGAGTGCAAGAAACTGGATAAACTTAAATAAGTAAAACCTTTATATCTTATAAATTTCAAAAATGGCACAGTTTTTAAAGTAAAATTTTCAAAAAATTCATAGTATCTGTAAAATTGCAAAATGTTCGTCAAAAATGTAAAAATGTTGCTATATTAACTTAACAAAATACATGTGTTCTTATTTTCCACGTACAATATGTTGATTATGTTCAATTTAATTAATTAAATTAATTAGTTAAATTTATTTGTGTCAATATGTTTCAGAGGTAAGCTAATCATGAACATGTCACCGCCAGCCTGCATGATTTGAAATGGATTCGGTGTATTATAAACTATTAAAAACAACTATTAGAAATTACAAATATTTTCTATTTCATAAAACGCATTAACGCAATCAACCGTGACATATATATTAATTTCAATATACGCTTATCTCTCCAAGTATAAAAATAAAAAACAAAATATAAAATTTATATAGCCTAATTTTCAAATTCGTCCTTTTATTTGGAGCTTTTCAGGATTCGTCATCCCCGAAAGAACCATCATTTTCGGATAGGGTTGCTTTATCTCCGGGACCCTTCAGTGCCTCCAATGCTACAAAAAACAAGTCTTTTGTATTTACTTTGTAGCATATTTTTCCGAAAATGAAACAGAAAGCTATAACAGCAAATTTTATTTTTTATTTTTATTTGCCATGGGATAGGCTCGAATTGGATACAAAAGGAGAGCCAGTTGTGATAGGGGCAGAGGGGAAATTTGAACGACTTGATATTCTGCGGAAACTATTTTTTAGGCGCTACTTTTTTAACAATAATCCCACGCGATACATTAAAAAAGCTTGTCTTCATAAATTGTTTCACAATTTTCAAATAGAACACATACAATTATTATTCTGACTGTACATTGTATAAAAGAACGTATTAACCATTTTTAAATTTTTGGAACAAATTGCATTTTTTAAACAATAATTTGTCCCCAAATATATTTTTCAAATCGTACTTTCTGAATTAAACATAATACTGAATAATTTTAAGAAGCAGTTAATTCTGCTGAAAACTGTATGTCATTGTTTGAACTTTGAATTATCGTTTACTTTCAAATTTCCTTTACATTGAGTATGGATGGTTTACATCTTTTTTGGCATACTAATAAAAAAATCATAAAAATCATAATAAAATTTAAATTATAGAAGTATATTTATTATTGTATTCTTCATATTTTTTCTGTCTTTACCGTTGACTCAATTTGAAGGAAATTTGAAAGTAAACAATAATTAATTGTTTATATTATGACATACAGTTTATAGGAGAATTAACTACTTCTCAAAATCATTCAATATAATGTTTAAATCGGAAAATACGATTTTACAAGTGTTTTTGGGGAATAATGTTTTAAACAAACTCGTAATTGCTTAAGCAATTTAAAAATAATGAATATATTCTTTGTATATACTATACATTCAGAAAGATAAATGCAAGTGTTCTATTTTATATTGTATTATTAAAGTTTGAAAAAACAAATAAAATTTTTTTAAACAAATAGAAATTGGTAAAAATTTAGAAAAGTATTAAAATTATTCAATTATTCGACAATAAGTAGCACAGGATATCAATTTAAGAAAAAAAGGTGCACATCTCTGGCTGGATTTTTAAAAAAGTTGAAAAGAAAAAATAGTTAATCGTTTAAATAATCGCATGTTTTAAAAAAAAATTTGCTGCTTCAAACAATGACTCACTATTACAATTCATTGAGATAAAACGATTTTTGTTAAAATTTTTTGGAAAAAAAAATTGTTTGAATAAGTTAAATTCATTAAAAAAATTACGAATTGTTTGAAAAGTCATAAAGGATATTAAAATTGCCCACTAGTATTTATTTGTATTAAAAAAGACGCAGAAAATGCTAAAAATTATCAGTAATACGTAAAAATGTTGTTTTCTGATTTTTGGGTCATATTTGGAACATTGTGGGGAGCGGGGGGGGGGGGGTGTTAAACATGATAGTTATTAATATGGTTTTATCCTGTAGACACTCCTCTTCAATCCCTAAAAAATTTGGCACCTTTCGATCAAACCCTGAAGTATCAGTCCAATTTTTCGAAAATCCAAAATTTACCCATGTTAATTATATGGGATGT
>CAKNWT010232910.1:0-22581 GCA_932066315.1 Andricus coriarius
AGTTTTTAATTTTACTATATCATGTAAGTATAATCATTATTTGAAATATTGTGATATTTTTAAACCAAGTTCGACCCTAGGGTAGAATCTAAGTAAAAACTTCTAAAAACATCGTAATAAATTAGCAAAACGTAATTATTTCCAGAGTCATTCCAAATTCTCGAAAGCATCGAAATTTTATCTTTTTTGAAATATCTTTTTATTAAATTGACTTTGAACTATTATAAGCTATTATGAGAAAAAATATTTCATACTTATATTATAAAAATCAAGGCACTTTAGCAACAGCTCAAAACATTTAGAGGTTTAGATAAATTCCGCCGGTACTGTATATATAACCGGCGATACAAGTTCGTAGCAAAAGCAGGTTTGGATCTGTGTAGAGTGTAGCCCTAAGAAGAGCATTCTTTAAAACGGCACGTTGCTCTTTTTACCTAAGGCTGCGGAATTAAAACTATTCGCGGAAAATGTGGGTCGCCTCATTCACAGCAAATGGAGAAGCTCTCTACTCTATGTCGACGTTTATATTCTTTCTGTACCAGCGACTATATTATGCATTCACAGCCAAGTTGCTTTTCTCAGTTTTAGTCCCTAGGAACTTTAAATGTTCATAGCTTTCGTTAGCTTGCGGCATACTTCGCCAGATCAGCATCCACTAAGATTTGTCCTCCTTTCATCTTCCTAAATCTCCTTTCCCAATCATAAATATTAATTCCTATATTTTCAGTATTTAACATTCGTTGAAAAAAAGTAGAGCTAAATAACCACATTTCTTTCATTTCTTCATTTTAAGCCTTGATTTCGATTCCATCATAACTTGAATTTCCTCATGAGTCTTTCCTCTAGTTTCAGGAGTAATCATGAAAGTAACAAAAGCACCAACAAGCGAGCATGACGCATGAATCAAGAAATTATTGGGCGTACTACAAAATTTCATCACATAATCATATCCAAAAGTGACAATAAAAACAAATATCGAGCCCATAATTAAACTAAAAGCTTCAGGAAAAAGAACAAGCCACAGGCAAATTAATTAACTGAGTTAACAAGATACGAAGCTAAGAGACTAAATCAAACCCACCAAGAATCATCAGGCTGTCTTGAGAGTCTAAGGAAGAACCAGTGGATGCGAACTTTTCTTGACTATAAGCTAATATTGTTAATTTTCCTGCGAAGAATTGAGTCGCCTTTAAGCACATCAGAATGATTAAACTTTTTCGATGATTTTGGTTGGTAAACAAATCTCTTAAGGTTCTATGTTCAATTTCCTTTTATTTATTTTCACGCTTCGAGATTAGATTATAGACGATTTGATATTTTCTAGCTCAAGTTCTATTAATTTTGAATTCTTTTCATCTCTTAGTTTCACCAATGTTGTCATCGTAGACTCTAATAGAAATGAAGATACAGGATCCTACATTAACCGATATGTGTATGATGTTCATTAGCATTCCTCCTACGTTCTTCTCTGAGATTTCGCTTACGCAAATAACAATCAAGAAGATGCCACCAGTTCCGATTCCACCGACGAATCTGGCAATGGAGAGGTATCAGACTTTGTTTGCGAAAGTGATTAGCAGAGAGCCAATTAGGTTTGGAATTGCGTACACAAGGAGGTTGTACTTTCGACCAATTCTGTCGACTAGGCAAGGGCTCAGAAGACAACCAGCCAGATCTTCGATAGAGTATAATGATAGTATCCAAGATCTCTCAGAGCCTCAGAGTCAGATCGGGGAGACTGGGGAGACTTGACTAAGCGCGAGATTCGACAACTGGCAGAAACGTTTATTTTATTTGTCTTAAAACATTGTAAAAAAATATTTTCATACGTGCTTCGATCCCTTAATGTAATTTTTTAAGGTTGAAATGAAAAATCCTAAACTTGTAGAAGATATCCTGTAATTAATAAATTTTCGTTTAATAATGTAATTTTTTATCCAACTTTGTAAGGATATATCTACTCTTGTAATAAAAATGTGTACAGTACTCGTATATCACGTTATTCCTTACAAAGTAGAATAATGATTTTATATCAATCGAAATAATGAAACAGTTATTACTGAAATTCGTATGACATTGAACGCAAGAACTAATGTTGGGGAGACATATGGCCAAGATTTTCAGGGGAGAGTGGACCAAGTGGCAAAAAGCTGATTAAATGTGTTTTTCCTCCTACAAGGTCATTAATATTATCTCTCTAAATTTGAATTAGTATAAATTTTACTAATTCATTCAGTACACTCAATTTTAATTGATGAATCAGTTATTTTCAGAAGTTTACTCATTTTAACAGTAAAAATACCATAACTGAAGTAATCAGTTATACCGTAACTGCAGTGAATTAATTATAGACTTAGAATGAATTTATAGAGGAACCATTTTTGAATTAAGCTTTCGTTTATACTCCAACATTATTCCTAATAATAAAGTGTATTTCAAAATTTTCGTTTTAATAAATGAATAAGAAATTATTACATGTGTGAACAAATTTAAACTTTAAACGATTACACATTAAAAAATGGTGCGCAAATATATTTGGAACATAACCTCTTAAAATTAATTGATTTCTTCCATACAACTATAACTGATTAATTAGTAATTTTCGTTTTACTAATCCAATCAATACAATTCTACTGATTGTCAGTGACTCAATTCTAGCTACAGAAATTAGTAGAATTTAACTGATAATCAGTAATATTTTACTAATTCAAATTTTAATTCGCGTGTGTGCTGGATTCATAAGCCGTTAAGTATGTATATCATTAAGCTATTTCCCTTTCGGCGAGCCTCTAGGGGTAAACGTGACACTACCCGATTCGGGTAGTGTTTTTTAGGTGGATTTGTAGTAAATGGGCTCACCACACCCACGACCGCCAACAGCAACGCAGCAGTATCAGACGGTCACCCATCCAAGTACTAACCGCGCCCAACACTGCTTAACTTCAGTGATCTAACGGGAACTGGTGCTTCCAGCGTGGTATGGCCTGGAGTAATTAGTGTAAATATGCAATAATAGTATAAGTGATGATATTTATATTTATAATAGTAATAGAATAATAATAGTAGTAATAATAGTAAGTATGATACAATATTCCTGAGCACGATAACTTTTGAAAGAATTAATCTGTTAGATTGGCCTTTGTTACACTCTTTTAGTATCGGAAACTGAAGATCAGCAAATTCGAACAATTCATCATCATGACTTTTTTTATATAAAGAAAATTACCAGAGTTATACCACGTTCAAAATTCACAAAAACAAACGAAAATGAAAATTTTAAGCCAAACAACGCACGATATGAAAAAATTCAAGAGAAGAAAAACGTTGCTTTTTGAAAGCCCTACAAGATTATCATAATAACTTTTTGAATTTTCTTGAAAAATCGGAAATTCAAATTTTGATAGCACAAAAAAAAATTAAAAATCAAAATTTTCATTTTATGGTCAAACTATGCAAGATGCGAAAAAAATGTGAAAACAAAAATTATGCAAGAATAAAATATCTAAAATTGTGTTATGAATTACATTTTGATAGGACACAATCTACTAAATTCAAAAAGGATATATGCGACAACATTTGGCATAGCAAAAGGGCATAAGCGCCAACATTTGGCACAGCAAAAGGGTATAAACGCAAACTTTGAAATTCCAAATGAACATAAGCGCCAACATTTGACAAAGGAAAAGAGCATAAGCGACAACATTTGGCACAGCAAAAGGGTATAAAAGCAAACTTTGAAATTTCAAATAAACATAAGCGCCAACATTTGACAAAGGAAAAGGGCATAAGCGACAACATTTGGCATAGCAAAAGGGCATAAGCGCCAACATTTGGCACAGCAAAAGGGTATAAAAGCAAACTTTGAAATTCCAAATAAACATAAGCGCCAACATTTGACAAAGGAAAAGGGCATAAGTGACAACATTTGGCACAGCAAAAGGGCATAAGTGCCAACATTTGGCAAAGCAAAAGGGATAGGCACTAAAGTTTGAAATTCCAAGAGGGCATAAGCGCCAAAATTTGGAACAGTAAATGTGTATAATAAAAATTGTTTTCGCATACAATTTTTTTACATAATTATTTTTGAAACAAATTTTTTCTGAATACATTTTTTTCAACAATTTTTTTTCAAACATTTGTTTCGTAAAATTTATTGAAAAAATGTATAAAAAACTTTTTTTTTAACAAAATTAGAAAAGGTAGAAAAGGTGAAGTCCAGGCTCGATATGCAGCACATGATAACATAATGAAGGAGGCTATAATAAGGAATCGAGAATTAAAGATTTCTATAAGGAAAAAATTGACAGAATTTGTCGAAAATCGATAACAGTAGGTACTTACATTTTTTCCCGTTCTGCCATATCAGACTTAATCAGGATATTAAAATATTACTCCGAGAATAAGTTATAATATTGTACGTGTTTTTTATAAACTCAATAATTGTCCTAAATATATGAAAAATAGTCAAGACCTTTATAAATGAACAATTTTTGAGAATCAATGACAGTATTTGGCAAGGTTACATTTCTTGCAGCAAAATTAAGGTATGGATTTGTGGATGATTCTGAACCAATCTATTTAAATTATTATTATTCTAAAGGTGCTAATATTTAAAAAATTCTTTTTACAAAAATTTAAATAAACAGATTTCTTTCAAGAAATTGAGGTAAAAATTATTTGACTTCAATTAAAAGAACTCTTAAAATATGCATAAGCAAATCCTGCAGATTGAAACGAATCATAAGTTTAGTGTTTCTTTAAAAAAAATTGTATTCAAGATCGAATTTATAGAAAATATCAATTTCCCTAATATATTGTATAGAATAAGTATTTTAGTAAAATCCGCTTCAAATACGAAATCCCATTACATTTCTAAATCCGCTAGTCTCGTGCACGATTTCATTCCACACTCGGAAATATATTTCTGAATGTGGAATGAAGTCGTCACCTCTCGAGTTACTGTGATATATGGGACTTGGACAATTTCCGCCTGGTTTCTGAGCCTACCTCATCAGGGCACCTGAACAAATATTGAGAAGCTTAAAATAAAATTACCTTCACGAAACTGCTGCTGAGCAGAGTAGCTGGTATATCATTGCACCACTTTAGCTCCCGTATTATTCATAAATTTACATTTTCGTCCGAATTATCTTAATTACTAAACAAAAATTTACCACCCAAAAAAACAAAATTCTATCACTTTTATTTCAGGGGCAATGCATTCTCTTTCGCTTAAACGAGTTGCAACATTAAAAATTTTAAACTCAATTAGACTTTAAGAATTAAAAATAATCGAAATTGTAACCATAATTTGAAAATTACGATTATATTTACAAGACTGCACAGAAAAAAGATAGGGTTTCAATTATATTTCAGCTCATTTTCTTACAAACTTATTTTGAACTTAAGCAATGTTCGTTGCACTGATCAATGCCAAAAAAAGAACATTGAATAGCTTTTAATGTTTCTATTCTTCAAAATGAACCAGTGGGGGCTCATAAGTTAGGGGTCAAATGTGAAATATAATGGTTCATGAGTCAGATATCAAAGGTCAAGGTCATAATTAAGATCATAATTCAAGAGTCAAATCTCAGTGGCCAAAGGTTAAGGGACACAGGTCAGTCTTCAGTTTAATATTTCAGCTCCTAGTTTCCACAATATGATTTATGAAATTCTGAAAAACATGAAATCCAAATAATGGAAACCCTTTCATTATGTCATTAAGACGATAATTCCATGCACTCTACTTTTTTCTACAAAAAAATTTTGCTCGTTGCATATTGTTTTTCTTCTGCTAGATCCAAAGTTTAGCAGACACTCATTAGTGCTGAAACACAATGGCCAATTGCAATGGATGAAAAGTAGCTGTCTATCGTTCCAAATAGACAGGTCCATGAATAGAACATAAGTATGGAATAAAACGGAATGAAAGCTAGGAGAGTGCGACGTGTCAGGATTGTTGGAGTTTGGTAAAAATCTGCGTGATTGTCAGGATCGCAGGATACCATCGAAACTTCGAGTGTACCTACGCTTGACTTTACAGAGCTTCAATCCCGCGGGGATCGAGCTGGAGTGCACGGATTAAATTTTCTCCCGAACCAGTCGTTCATTCGTCTTTTTCCTACTGAGGGTAAAACTCCAGGAACAATAAAGCGACACCCCTCCCTCTTTCGCTACCTATATATAACGCTCTTCCTACAACTTCTCCACACCGTGACGCACCCTTCTCCAGGTTTTAGTATGAAACCTCTCGTATTATTCTGGAAGGTCTACGTCAAATTTATTTTTTAAATAGTTCCAATTTATTTCGTTAGTTAAATAATTAAGGTTTCCAATATGTTTAGAATCATAGATATATGGAAATGGTAATGAAAATAAATTGTTTTCTAAACGATGTACCTGAAGTTCCGGACGTTCAAATGAACGAAATGGAAAATAATAATTTTTTTCCTGAAATAAGCCTAACGGAATTAGTTCAGGAAGGCTTAAAAGTAAGTATTATAATGAAAAAATCCAACAATAATTAATTTTTAAAGGGTAAGACACCCTCAAATGTAAATGCTGATAGGGCCAACACACAATGTACAGAATGGCCGCCCTTATATACTTTTTTCTCGAATCAAAAATAGTATTAAATTACCTTGCCATAAAACAAGTTTTTCCAATGGGTTAACTATCACCGGAAAAAGACATTGAAAGTCACCCTTCGTTTTTCAAAATCACAAAATCATCCAAATGACTGCCGTTATACACTTTTTTTCGAATTAAAAATAGTGTTAAATTATCCTTGTCATAAAACAAGTTTTTTTTCAGTGGTTTAACTATCACCAGAAAAGATATTGAAAGGCGGTCATTTCGACGTTTTTGTGATTTTGAAAATCTAAGGGTGGTTTTTCTTAATTCGAAAAAAGGTGTATACATGCGGTCATTTTAACGTTTTGTGATTTTGAAAATCTAAGGGTAGTATTAAATATCTTTTCCGGTGATACTAAACCCACTGAAGATACTTGTTTTATGACAAGGTAATTTAACACGATTTTTAATTCGAAAAAGTGTATAAAAGCGATCATTTTGACGATTTTCTGATTAAAAAAAACTAAGGGTGGCTTTAAATATCTTTTCCGGTGATAGTTAACCCACTGAAAAAACTTATTTTATGACAAGGTACTTTAACACTATTTTTAATTCGAAAAAACTGTATACAGGCGGTCATTTCGACGATTAGGTGATTTTCAAAAACTAAAGGTGGTTTTAAATATCTTTTCCGGTGATACTCACCCCACTGAAAAAATTTTTTTATGACAAGGTAATTTAATACTATTGTCAATTCGAGTAAAAAGTGTATAAATGCGGCCACTCTGTACATTATGTGTTGGCCTTATCACCATTAACACTTGAGGGTGTTTCGCCCTTCAACAAATTTTTATCGTGACATTTTTTTGTATAATACTCACTTTTGTGCGTTCCTGAACTAATTCTGCCAGGCTAAATTTAGAAAATTATTTTGTTATTTTTTTTTATTTCGTTCATTTAAACGTTTCGAACCTCAGGTACATTGTAAACGTAATTTTGTGAAGCCTAACTCGGGAATTAGAGAAGCATGCAGACAGTATTTAAGCAGATAAGGGTAAATTTGGTGCTCCTGTTAACCTCTATTGCCCTCTGATTTGAGCCTCGGGTGCACTTTGCCTACGTATAGTTCTGTATAGAAACGAGATAGGTCATGGATAGCATACCTCTAGGCATACATTTCCTATGCCTCAGCGGGGATTAATTAGGTTTCGAACCATTAATTACCTCGTACCCACCTCCATTTTCTAAAACGAAATTATCCTTCAGCCTTCTAGCCAATCTTACGGACAGGAATGGTTCATTAAATAAATTTTCCTCTCAACAAATATGAAAGAAACTCAGAATATAAAAGAAGTAAAAGGATTATGAAAGCTTCTTGCAGAAGATTATGAAATTTCCAAAGCTCAGAGGAACTAATAAGCTCTTCACAAAACTTTTATAATAATGAGGAGCATTTTCCTACTTTTTACTTTTATATTTATCAATTTCTTTTCAGAATGTGATGCCCTACACTCCCTACAATATATTTTTAGAATCACTGTACAAAATTTCTGTAGGAAACTTCCAATAAATGTATTGGAAGCTTATTTCCGAAACGTAAGGTATCGCTACAATACATGATGTATGGGAATTTTACAATATTTCGTAGAGTTCGCGCTACGGTGACTCCACCAATTACAACAGTTACAATACATGTATTGCAGTTTCGCCATTCCAATATCTTGTTTGGAATTTTACCTCACCCTTGCATTGTAGAAATGTTGGAGAATTCCAAACATTTTTAACAGTGAAGGCTTTTGATTTTTTAAGGTTTCACACTTAAAATTCTTCAACTTTTAATGTTTCTAATTTGACATTATTCCATTTTGATGATTATATCCTTTGAATGCTGGGATAATCCAAGGAACTAAAGGTCCAAAGGTGAATGCCTTCTGAATGTCGCAAAGGGACCAGTCCCTTTGATGTCTAACAACAAAGGGTCGAGGAGAACGTTACACATTCCTACTCAGCCCTTAATTTTGTACCCTTTTTACGTTCCCGTTTCTTATTTTCACTGCGAAGTTTCTTTAAAAAAAATACAAAACCGCTGTAGAAATGAGATTGTGTTGAATTGTGTCAATACAATAGTAATTCTTGATGATCTGTTAACACATTTGATGGCGTTAGTTTACGACCAATTGGGAGTAAATTACTCAGCGTAATGACAGCCATAGCGGTTGTCGTTTAAGAGGCTTATGTTATTACAGGTAGCACCTGTTTAGTCAAGAAGAACAGTTTAAGTGCATCCGCATCCTCCATGTTGTGTTCAACCATAATTTTATTTTAGAACCCTATTTAGTCTCTACACACTGTTAACTAAACATCCTTCTGCAAATTTCCTGTCTATATTCTGACGTTGATTACTTCGGGTAGACTGTAAAATTATATTGATATTTTTTATAAGATAAAAGCGGTACTTGATCGTAGTATTAATGCATTCCATTTTTTTGTCTTCTGAGTTCAATGATTTTTCTTATCTGATGTAGGTATAAAAATTCGATCAGTTTATTATTATATGATATTTGCACGTATTGCAAGTGATAATAATTAATGATCGAGTTATGATAAAAAACACAGAGTAGTTGACTATGTGATCGTGATTTTTAATCATGAATAATGACTTTATAAACAAATAGTTGAATTTTCATCAAAATAATTACATTTTCAAACAAATAGTAGAATTTTTAACCAAAAGAGAATCATTCTGGAACAAAAATATAACAGTAGACTTTTCAATAAAAAATAAATAACTTTCAACCATAAAAGATGATTTTTCTACCAGATTTTTTTGATCAAAGATGAATTTTCGATCACAAAACCTAGATTTTATTGATTATAAAGATATAAAGATATAAAAGATGGTTGATTATACTACACACAATTTCAAATAATTTTTTTCGAATAGCTAGATGATATTTATTTCAAAAGTAAAAACGAATCTGAAAAATGTCCGGTTTAAAACAAAATTCCCGGCTTCTTCACGGTGCTCAAAATTCCAGAGTAATTCCCGGGTTTTCAGGTCAGTAACCACCCTGTTCCATAATGGGTGAAAGATTCTAATGAAGTAAATTATATAAATAAAGCATTCATAAAGTATAAGAACATAATATTTATCAATTTCTGATTTCATAAATAAAATACATTCCTGTAACGCTTTTTGTAGGTATACATATATCTATATGTATAACCAGCACAATTTAAGAAATTATCTCTAATGGTTCATCTCAACCAAGGTTCGTGTTTTACTCAAGGAATTAAAGGAAGGTTTAATGTACGTGAGAAACAATCCTTGTACTTTCAGATGATTCTTGCACGCTCGGTTAGCTTTTAGTATCTTATTTCTCATCTAGAAATTCTACAATATGTTCTTTATATTTAGTATCTTTTGCTAATTTTATACAATATTTCGATAAATTTTCTAGAAAAAGGGGTTATTATTATTAACTGTTATATTGACATCGTTTTATAATTCTTTGAAACATATAAAATGAAACATCTACTCAAATACAAAAGCCACATCTATATAAGTTTTCAAATAAGTAGTAAAATCACAGCCATGCTTCATTTAAATAAAAATATCGTATACTGGGGTTGCGTTAGTGATTATAATTTTTCCACGTTATAACAAGTCGCGTTAATAATCGGAATGATAGAAAATTCTAATTAAATCAAGTTTGGATGTAAGGTCTGAGGGTGAAAGTAGGGGGTCAGCAATTAATGAAAAACGCACCGTGTGCATTCGTAGCGATAATAGCACCAAAGGTTGTCAGGAGGTAACAGAGAAGGTTGCTGACTCGGCTATAATTTACTTGCAAAGTACGATATGTTCCACCAGACATGCTAAAACCCTTTTCTCTTAACTCACTAATGACACATATCAAAATGCAAGAACTGTAAAAAATAAATAATTAAATATATCTCCATTTCTCTATTATATTATTATACATTCTGTCACTATTGATCTCTCTATTAAAAAAAAAAATCAATTAAATATTTATTGTTTCGTTCAATTTTATCTTTGCAGTTTAAAATAAAAAATTCTAGAACAGTAAATATTTGTACTGATAGACCTTATTTAATCAGAACGGAAATTGAATCAAGTTATTTTTAACAATTCGTGTGTTGATTTTATTATAAATTTTTCTCTTATTCTAGTCACAGGAACTCTAAAATGGAAAAGCAGACGTAATAATTACTTTACTTGGATATTTGAATCAAAGAGAATTTTTTACAATTTTTATATTGGAATTTTTTTACCTGCCGCAGTTTCCACTGCAGATAAAAAGTCATCCATCATCGCAGAGTCAAAGAGAACATTGACTGTGTGTCAGTTTTTAAATGTTATACGCAAGATCAAAGCTAAATTAATGCTATGTTTCAAATATATATTCCGCAAAGCATTTCGTTTGTAAAACGGCTGAGTGAAGTTACAAACGACTTGAAATCTGAACATATTTCATTTTGAAGGAAAAATGATACTCTGGAAAATTCAGACTCTTAAAAAAGTAATAATGTGTAGCCAAAAAAGAAAACTTTATTTTTCACACGCGAAAAAAGATCTTAGATATTTTAAAAATGCCAATGAAGAGCTTAGGAAGGGACCATTAATTACAAAAGGCCTTTTTTGGGAGGAGGAATTTCCTTAAAATATTACAAATCCTTACTTATGGTGTGAGGGGGTCCAAAGCATTTATTACGTAAGTATTCTCTTTCTTATTATTTTTTTTAAATATCGTTATTAAAACTTGTTTTGACTGTTGAAGTTACTTTTTACACTATTTTAAACATTAAATCATTATTTGTTTTATTTCTTTTTTATTATGCAATATTTCATATTATAACGTACGTCCAATAAATATAGGGTTGAGGAGTTAACCATTCTTTAAACCTTTCATGGAATCTCGTAGAATCCCCGGAAATCTTTTCGCAATCCTTTAAATTTTTGATCATGTGAAAATTCCTTGAAATTCTTTGAATTCCATGGGTATCGTACTTTATCTCACGAAATCCCTTCAAAAAGGTTGAGCTCTCTGGAAATCCGTTGAAAACTATGGAAATCCCTTTAAATTCTTTAAGAATCTATGAAATATTTTGAAATACTTGAAATCGCTTGAAATCTTCCTAATCTCATAGGAAAATTTCTTATAATTCTTTAAAATCTGTAGAAATCTCTCAAGTTCTCTAAAAATCAGTTAAAATCCTTCCAATACCGTGAAATATTTCGAACTATTACGAGAACTCTTAAACTCTTTAAAATCCCTTTAAAATAATTTGAAATCTTTAAAATCCCTTTAAAATTAATTAAAATCTTTCAAATTCGTGGGAATCTTTCTAAATCTCTTGGAAACCTTAAAATCTTTTAAAAGTCATTAAAATTACTTGCAAACCCTTAAAATCCCCTAAAGACCCATTAAATCCTTTGAAATCCTCTAAAATGTGTGGATATACTGTTGAATTTTTTGATATCTCATGAAACCATCAAAGCCCGTTTACATATCTTAAAATCCGATACAACTCCTTAAAATCTTCGAAATCCTATCAGAATTCCTTGACGTCCTTCACAATACGTTTAAATACTTCAGTATCTCTTGAAATCTTTTTAACTGTCTGTGCATTTTTTTTTTGAAATATCTCGAAATCTCTTTAAATCCCTTGGAGTCACTTAAAATCTTGTAAAATCCCTTGAAAATTTGAGATTCTCTCTGAAATTGTACTCTCTGAAACCCCTTAAAATCTCACGAAATCCATAAGCTTGGAAAATATCGTTAAATTCCGTAAAAATTTGATAATTCTTTCACATACTTTGTAGCCCTTTGAAATACCTTAAAATCTCTTGAAATCTGTTGAAATACTTTCAAATCACTGCAAATCTTTGAAATTTTTAAAAATCTCGTTTACATTGAAAATAATTGATATATTGTTGTTATACTGTGTAAGAAATATAAAACCTTACGTAAGAAGGAGGAGGGGGTCTAAAATTACAAAAATAATCATTATACGTAATCGATGAACGGTCCCTTAATAAGATTTCACAAATTCAATATAATTCGAACGATTAAAAAAATTCTCTACAGTACATTAATTTAACAAGATCACTATTTCTACCGCTACCTGCCTTAAAAATTCCCTTTGAAGCAAAGCACTCGTTTACAAGCTAGCAAGCTTTAATCCCCTCAGATTTGCGTTTATTAAATTCGTTGAGTGGACACCTCTGTATGCGATTAAAATGTATTAAAAATCTACTAAAAGAACCAGGGCATACAACTCAGAGCAAGTTCAAAGGGAATCTAAAAATCTAACGAACCTCCATTACAAAACCCACTTATTAAACACAGAGATTATCTCTTATAAAGTAAATCGCTTCGAGTATTTCACGTTATTAATTCGCCTCTGAAGCCGTCAACCGTCATAATTGTTGATTGAAATTCTCGAGTCGATTGAATAGCATACAAAAGGATACGAGAGGAAATAAAAAAGGGAAATAACGACTCTGCTTGGGAAACAAAAAGGGTATGAGTGTGGTCAAAAAACGACTGTCACAATTGCGTAAATTAATCCATATTCACTGAAGTACATCGAACAGGGCAATAAACCGAAATTGGCAATCATGCGGACGTTGAAAGTCAATGTGTGCGGAAATGCAACACAATACGCTATGTAGAGGGGCACAAAAGTTTAGAATGTAATAGTTTGCGGTTTGCGGTTTTTGTATATTCGCCAAAAGGCCATTCCCTCTCTGATGGGTCGGAAAAGGCTTTGTTGTATCTACTAAGGCCTAAACTATAATGACAATTAGCAAATGAGTCTAACTATAATGAATGGGATTCTGCTTTCCTATTTTCATACGGAAAATCATCTGCTATATCCTAATAACCTATAATTCTGACTTTTAATTCAGGTGCATAGTACATATATCAATACATTTTAATTTATCTTCTATGGTTGTTTTCATAAGTAAATTAATTCTCTTTAGACTCTTCAGCAATAGTTTATTCATAAATAATAGGATCCTAAAACTATAGGATTGAGAAATATAGTCATGTAATTCATTTTTACGATAAATTATTCGTGGAAGATTTCTATACTCTTTAGATTTGCTACTAAGAACTCTTTGAATTTGCTACTAAGAACACAGTGTTTTATTTAGTGATCCTCTGATCCAATGCCTTAACATTGATGCAAATCAGTGCTAAGACAGTTTATGACTCAGTCCAGCAAGTTCATCGTCGAAATTAATTCCTCGACAAGGCTTAAGTCCGGCATGTTACTATACTACCAAATATCAGATAATCAATGATTTTTCGATCTTCATTTGCTCTAACCCGTGGTTACACCCTTCAAGATCGTTCTCTCTCTCTCTCTCTCTCTCTTCCTCTCTACTGACAATGTCACTTCAATTTTTTAAGTTTGAATTTCCAGTTGACATGAATGCCCTACCTTTCTTTCATAATCTTGATTTGGAACTGCAATCCATGGCAACTCAGTCACATGATTTCTGAAACTTTCCTCAAAGTCGAGGACATCAGCAACATTGCTCCAGAGCACCACGTGCACTACTTCAAATTTCTTCCTCTTAACCCTCTCCTGATTTTCTTCTGTTGTTCCGTTATCCTGATTATAACCATTAACACTATTATAAAGTTCTGTTAAATGTCGGGTAAAATCATCGCACGTGGCGCCGGGATTGATAAAGCTAAAGTAAACACCAATCACTTCGCAAATGGATCGACCATCCTCAGTTGTAAAAACACTGTTCACCTCGCACGGTTTTGAATCGTGATTCACTTGGGAACATTTGATGAGCTGCTTTCCAAAAAGCCGCTGTTGCCAGGGGGTAGTTTTAGCGTTTAAGAGGGATTTTTTCGAGAGCGGCGTCGTCGGTGAGGACGACAAAAGCTTATTCGCACACTCTGCCATAACGCGCGCACACGACCCACCACGTTGAAAGTGCGCGCGAGACTGACGCGATTGAGAAATGAGAACTGAGAATGAGAAACAGAGGGCGACGAATCCTGGTGGGGAATAGGAAAAAGCTGCTCATGGTGGAAATGGATGTGGGTGGAAATGGATGTGGATGTGGATGGAAGGGAAGCAGAGAGAAAATTACGAGATCGAACTCCACCGTCTCGAGAGCACGTGGTGTCAAAATCGCTGTCAAGTGTGTGTGCGAGTCGAGGAGATGTCAAACAGGGCTCGTGTGAATGAGCCAAGCTGGATGAGCAACTGAATCCGGCAAAAAGTACTGGATTTTGGATCAGTAGGGCGATGAGAAGGGGGTTACCCAGGGTATATTCTAAGAAAAATTGTAAACTATCAAAATTTCTTTTCAGATAATATAATAGTATATTGTGCATCGAGGGGGAGAAGTAGGCGATGAGCCGGAGACGAGAACTGAAAAATACACGAGTCATAAAAAGTCCCATCCCCCTTGGTGCATATTCGAAATTTTTTATAATAACAAATGCATGATTTCAGATGTTTTTTGTAACATATGCATGATTTCTGCACATATGGAGGAACTTTGGAAAGTTTATTTTTATTTTAATAAGAATTTAGGAATTTTGTGAACTTATGGATAACTACCACAAATTTCGGGAAATTTTTCATAATTTATGATAAATAATGGTAAATTATGGTAATTTAAGGTAATTTAAGGCTTCCAGTTTGTTCAGTCTGTCAACGCGATCAACTGATTGCTTGCTGATCACTTTTTGTGAGTCCAAAATGTGAGCTCATAGATGTTTAATTATCATTCTTGATCTCCGACGTCACACTTTTACTGCCTCTGACATAATCATGCTTGAAAAGCACTAATTTAGCCCCGCTTTACAAGCATCGAAAAGGGCTAAAATCATGCATGTGTTATAAAAAAGCATTTACTTTTACTATAAATTTATAGACTATCACAAAAAATTATTTTCAATCCGAAGATCGAGTAAAGTGTTGCAAACAATTGAAACCAATTCTTAGTTTAACAATATTTAATGTGCTTGTCAATTGTTTGCAACGCTTTGGTCCGACTTCGCATTAAAAATAATTTCCATGTGTATAACTATAATAATTCTCTTGTTTTAAGCGTTTTCAAGTTCTTTTTTACTTTATTGTACAGCTATATGTACATAATTGTCAACAATAGTATATTATGCACCAAGGGGCAGAAATTAGACTTTTTCGCGAGTCAGAGACGAGTACTGATAAAATACACGCGAGTCGTAAAAGGTCCCCACCCCCTTGGTGCATGCGATATATTTTATAAAAAAATGCATGTCTTCAGTCACGATTGGAACACAGGCACGGTTTCTGAAATATAGAGGAATTTTGGAATGTTTATTTTTATTTTAACATGAATCTAGATAATTTTTAATTGATACGGACAGTTTTTTAATTTTTGAACTTTTGACAATTTTGAAGATTTACGGAAAATCGGAGGACACAAACATTACCAAAATTTGTGGAAATTTTTGGTAAATTATGTTAAATTATGGTAATTTCTAGCAACTTTTACTATGGTTTTTTATTTTTGTAATTTTAACAATTTTAAATATTTCGGAATTTTTTTAATTTACCGGAATGGACAGTCCAATTTATCATTTTTATTACAAAACCCGTAATCAGCGATCCAAAAAACTTTTAATGACAAATTTTTCTGCAAATTCCATAATTTTCTTTGGTGAAATGTTCCGAAATTTTGCTTCTGCGCTATTTTGAACATTGAATTTCAATATGATATCCATAATCCAAATGTCAAAAACCCCCGACAACAAATTTCTATGAAAATGCTATATTTTTTATATATCCATCCACTATTTTCCATCCGCCATTTTTAATTTTTTATTACCGTATTCGAATTTAGCGACCTCAAAAGCATATAATAACTGCCTTTTCGTTATATTTTAATTATTTTAGGACTTTGGCCGCATCTTGAGCATTCTGCCCCGCATCGAAACAAAAGAAGATAAAATAAATGCACATGCAAATTTTACTAGGTATGAAGGTAATTTGTATGGCCGTCTCTACAGGTTCACCGAAATTTGGTGAGTAGAACAAATATTTTCGGTGAGCCCAGGCAAACAGGAAAGGGCGGCTAGACTACAGCTTATTTTTTCAGTCGTACTTTTTGTATTGATAAAACGAAATCAAAATCAATCATATGAAACAAATTAGTATCTTATCATAATATACGAAGAGCCCCTGCATATCCAAAGATAGAAAGTTAATTCTGGTTTTAAAGCTCGTTTTAAAGTCCTATCTGTTTACATGACGCGAACCCCCTTGTTAGCATCTGCACAATGTATGCAGAAATTAGTTATAGCGCATTAAATTCATTGCTTTTTATATCCTTCACATTTAAAACTTTATATGCAAGCGTCGAGAGCTGCTGTCTGCATTTATATACAAATAATGTTTATACTATACTGACTGCTAAAGATCCAGCACGAGCCAATTAGGCAGAAAAAGTCGAGGACCAATTAATGTACAAGATTTTATGCACAGTACATTTTATGCATGCATATATATGTATATATACACATATATTATTATATATACAGGGCGGAGATTTGTTGCTCTTACAAATCCACTTTATTCGATTGGCCCGGTCGACCCTGTAATCGTCTAGTAGACTTGATTACCGAGAAATCAACCGTACGACGGTCGACACGAGATTGAATGTTCATCTCCTCCCTGCAATTATGATAGTTTCGGACGATTGCTTTATGGAAAAGATGGGGTTTTAAGAGCAAAATCGATAAAGGTGATTAACATTGTGCCATAAGTTCACATAAAACCACACTGTTAAAAATGTTTGTAAAACTGCAATACAGACCTTTTTTGAGGATCAGTATTTCACAGTGTTTCAAGTAAGTTATGCATATAACTGTAAAAAATTGCCTTGACTCAATAGGGTGATCCAAAAATGTAATAGATTTTTTTTTCGAATTTTAATGCATATACCCCACAAATTTGTTCGAATCCACACAAAATAAATGCTTTTTACAAAAAGTGATATTTAGACGTTAGAGGTCTGTCAAGCCCCATGAAGTTTGACACGTATTTCCTGTAAGAAAAAAATACGTTTTTGTAAATTTTTTTAGAATCATCAATATAGCAATTGAATACAAATCACAACTTAATTTTTGAATTTCACTGTCATAAGTCTCTTTTATAGAGTTGCAAAATAACCCCATAAGTAAAAAATTGGGGTCTGCGAGTTATTCGCGCTAATTATTATTGTCTTGTTGTTTCTTTCAATACAAATTGTTTCCAATAAATTAAAAATTATTTTTTACTGATAATTAGATGTTTAATTAAGTTGTCTAAACAATTTATTATTGTTTTTTGCAATTTTCTCTCCGAATAGAGTAAGAAAGTCGCTGTTTATTCTGAAATTTTCAACTTTTCAATAAGTGTGTGGCAATAATAAATTAAAGTTGAAAGAAATAATTATTTTTAAGGCGTATTATTATTTATAACAATATTCCCTTAGAATAATGCTGGAACGTTTCGAGTTTTTCTGAAATTTTTCAATTTTTGTGCACTTTTCAAGTAGAATGAGGTAATAATTAATTCATGTGAACAAGCATAATTTTTCAAACAATTTGTTATTTTTAGTGAGGTAATAATTAATGCAAGTTAACAACCATTATTGTTCAATCAATTTATTATTGTTTATACCTATCTTCGCTTAGGATAATGCTAGATAGTTCCGGTTTATTTCTAAATTTTCAGCTATTCTTTGACTTTTTAGTTATGAACAAATAATAAATGAACATCAACCAGAATAATTTCTTAACAAAATTTCCCCTTTTTTCAGAAGGAAGTAGCTTTACTCTTTTGCTAATAATTTAAAAATATTAATTTAAACAGAAAGCCTCTCAGTAACTAATTCAAGGTAAAGTTCCATTTAATATGACCCATGCATATAGAAAATTTGGAGAATATTTTAAATATCTGGCTCTATTTCAGAAAAATGTATCCACAAAAGAGAAAGGGATGGTTTAAAAAATGATTCTCTGTGGTGTTTATTTATTATTTGTTGATAACTAAAAAGCTACGGCAAAGTTACAAATTTAAGAAAAACCCCCAACTTTCTGGCATTATTATAAGAGAAGGTAATCATAATTAATGAAAAATTGTTGATACAATTATGTTTGCTAAATCGAATTATAATTGTTACCTCACTTTTAAGCGAAAAGTGGACAAAAAGTTGAAAACTTCAGGAAAAATGGAAAATTTCTAGCATTATTCAAAGAGAATATTATTAAAAATAGTAATAAATTCTTTAAACAATTATGTTGAAAAACGTACATTAAATATTACCTCACTACGTACAAAATGGACAAAAATTTCAGAAAAAACCGAAACTTTCTAACTCTATTCTAAGCGAAAATTTGTTACAAACAAGAAAAAATTATTAAAAGAATTTATTTATGCATCTAATTATCAGTAGAAAGTAATAGTTTATGTTTTAGAAAGAATATGTACTAAAAAAACAGCAAAAAATAGTAATTAGCGCCAAAAACTCGCAAACCCCCATTTTTCACTTATGGCTTTTTTTGGGACCCTATAAAACAAAATTATGGGGACGATTCTGAATAAAATGTACAAAAACGTCTTTTTTTCTTATGGGATTGTTAAACTATATGGGGCTTGCGGAACGTCTAAATATAATTCTTATTTAATAAAAAAAAAACGATTTTTTTCTTGGATTCGATCAAATTTGGGAGGGTGGGATATGCATTAAAATTCGAAGAAGAAAATTAGGGCTACCCTATTATTTCAATCATTTATTTTTTTACTTTAAATATATGACTTGTGCATAAAAAGTTGTAAACTGTACTACCAAAAACAAGTGTAACATAAATGTGATGTACATCGAGGTTTATGAGAAATTTCTTCTTCTTGGACATTTATGAGCAGGAATGTACCATCCGTAAGGCAAGCAGACTCCTCGCGCTTTTTTTTTCTTTTTCTTTTCCTTTTCCTCTACACACTCGTCTGTTTTAACTTCCACCTTTCTCCATGGACACGAGTCTTTCTCTTCTCGCTTTCATGTACATTATTTCTACTTTGACTCGCGAAGTCCAAAAGGTTCGAGGCAGCTCTCAAACTCGGGGTCGCATTCACTTGCACCGTTTTGTCATTCTCTTTGTAGAGGGGTTCAAATCACGAAGACGAAGTCAGCGAAACTGACGATTACATTCGGGCGCTATAAAGCAAATGTTTAGAGTCAAGGACTTACAAAAATACAAATATTTTTTGATCAAAATGGAAAAATTCTGAAGACTCATAGTTTTTTCTAGGTTGCAGTAGAGAACGTGAAAAAGATTTTTAACAGTTGCTGATGAATAGGGATCCGACATATCGTACAAATCCTACACATGCCATAAAATGATTAATGAGTAGAAACCCAACACAGAATGACGCTGAATAAAATTTGCAGGCATTGTAGTAAAGTAATGTCATCAATTATAATTACTGAAGGGCCGTTCATGCTCGAATCAGGATTAACAATGCAGTTCAGATTCTTCATTTGAAAAGTGCATTTTTTAAATTTTGCTTACTGCGAACAATACATACTTTTCTCAGGAAGTCTTTTAATGAAGGCAGTAAAAATTACGTGGTTTCAAGAGAACAGAGATAAGCTTATTTGAGCAGAATATCGTAAGGAAAGAAATTGCTGCTGCGCGACTCTTTAAAAATTGAAATTATCCCACGTTAATTGAACAAATTATTAAAGTTGTCTTAATTGAATAAAGAAAGGTTTTTATCTTTTCATTATTGCACTGTGTCAACTTTATGACACTCGGTTGCAAAAAAGTTATTGTATTGACTAAACACCTACTGAATAATCACAGCAAAATTAAAAAGATTCCAGCATATTACAGGATTGAATCCTTTTATTTTTTCGTTTCATAATTTTGTAAATCTCTCATTGTCGGTGGACTTTGACGGACAAAATCGATGTGTCAAAACGACAAAACGAAAGTGTTATTTGATTGTTGTGCCGATGCCGGCTGTGTTGGATATTTAGAGAACTTGCCAAGAGCACAGCTGGCCAATTTCAACCCTCCACTTCCAGAAGCTTCGGGGTTGTTTTGTGTGTTTTATGGCATATTCGCCTACACAGTTGTCCTTTATTATGCTTCGTTAATAACACCTTGAAAATTTATGAGAGCAATGAAAAGTTTCCCATAAAAAAAATAAAAATAATTTTTCAGACTTTACGCTTTTATTATGTAATTTCCATTTATATAAAAGAAAACTATGCATGCATGATACTAATATGATCATGTTAGCGGTCTCAGAATTATGCGTGAATCAGGCCGATATCTTTTCGAGTGCTGTCGAGTCATCAGGAATAAATATATGCATAGAGATAACGAAGAGTGTTAAGTTTCTTTCAACCCCTTACTCTTGCCCATATCAAAGAGTGTGAAGAATTGCAGTTTTGTATATGGATGATTCTCTATATTAAGGTCACTTTTAATGGAAATTTTTTTTTTAAAGCATTTTGAAAAAAGTGTTTTTTCTTATACAAACTATAAACTAGTGGTCGAATAAGCAATTTTGAAGGTATTTTAGCATAAAAATAGTTCTTTCATGTTTTTTTATCGAATTTTGTGAAAAATTCATCGGTAATTTTTCAGAATCTGCATCAGTAATCCCATTTCCATAAAAATGAGTATTCTACAGTTTTTGGGGTCGCAGGATTCGAATTTAATAAGCGAATTTCAAAATTCAATTTGGCTCATTACATACGTGAACTAAGGATATAAAAATATGTATTTTTAAGATTTAAAATTAAAATTTATTCAATTTTAAAGATGCACAAATAAAAAATTTATAATGCAATCAAATTCAATAACCAAATTCATTTCAAATCAGGTGGGTTTTACACATGAAGTCGAAGAATTTCGCGGGAATAAAATATGCTGTTTTTTAGAGGAAATTAGGCGATAAGTATTTTTGTAATTTGTGAACATTTTTTTAAGAATTTACGCTTATTTAAATTGTTTTTTTAACCGTGATTTTACCTTTAAACTTACATAACTTTCGACCTCATTGAGGTCGAAAGTAAGATTTATTTCCAGATTCTGGTAGAGTTTATCGCCTTCTTTCGAAATCCGCGGTTTTTCTGAAAATATAATAAGTTGATTTTCTAAAAAAC
Organism: Andricus coriarius; assembly: GCA_932066315.1. Lineage (NCBI taxonomy): Eukaryota > Metazoa > Arthropoda > Insecta > Hymenoptera > Cynipidae > Andricus > Andricus coriarius. Next base: position 21,782 of record CAKNWT010232910.1, read on the forward strand.
CCACACTAATATTTTTTTCCAATTTCGTCTTGAATTTGTGCTATCATAAGGAAAATACCTTGTGAGTTTTATGCGGACTAAATAACTTTTGTGGCAGTAGAATTTTTTTCATAAAATCGAATTTTCGCATTTTTCCTGCAAACAACAACAGATACGAAAAAATGTTTTTAAAAAAGTTTGCACAGTTAAAGAAGTTTTACAAAAAGTTTCTATACTCATTTATTATATCTTGCACCATCTCCGAGAAAAAAAATCAATATTGGTTTCGTGAAACTGCAGTTGCATTCGATTTTATGAAAAAAAAATCTCCTGGCCACAAAAGTTATTTAGTCCGCATAAAACTCACAAGGTATTTTCCTTATGATAGCACAAATCCAACAAAAAATTGGCAAAAAATATTAGGGTGGGTTTTTTCAGAAAATCGACTTTTAATATTTTCAAAAAAACCGCGGATTTCGATATAAGGCGATAAACTCTACCATAATCGGGGCATAAATCTTAGATACCTTAATTAGTTTGAAAGTTATGTAAGTTTAAAGGTAAAATTGCGGTTTTTTTAAAACAAAGAAAAAATTTTAATAAGCATAACTTCTTAGAAAATTTGTTTCACAAATCGCAAAAATTCGTATCGCTTAATTTCCTCTAAAAAACAACATATTTTGTTCTCGAGAGTTCTAAATTTTCAAAATTGAACAAATCACAAGTGTAAATGATCAAGATTACAAATTTTTTAATTGCAAAACTTAAAACTTGCATAATTTTTTATTATAAATTTGCAAAATAAAAAACTCTTTAATTTT
>CAKNWT010232920.1:0-11062 GCA_932066315.1 Andricus coriarius
TATATTATCACAAACACTCACATGACTTAAAAGTTGCGCATGTTCCTCTTTAATTCGTAAGTTCTCTAATGATATCCGTTTTGCTAACCACTAGCTTATATTAGCATATATGACTCATATTCATTATATGATACATTCTTTTTATCTTTATATATCTGTAATTCGTTTTGTTTTACCAACGTCATAATCGTCGTTTGACCAGACTTCTCACATTTTTTCTGTAAAACCTATGTAAAGTTTGTTCCTCAGAGGGCTGTTTAGCCCTAAGGACTTGATAAATAAATTCTAAATTCTAAGTAAACGGCGATCAGAGTTACAAAGTATGATTCCTTATAAATACAAGTAGTTTCAAAGGTGTAGATAAGTATTAAAAAATATCTTAGTTGGTATGTTGTACGGTAGTCAAGGTGAGACAAAACGCAAGTTAGGAACTAAGAGAGTAAAATAGTAATACTGTAGAAGACGAAAGAAAAATACAATTTCTGGTAATGAAATGCATAAAAGTTAGATAATGTGTTATTTCCACAGTTGGATTAGAGATATTTATCAAATATTTAAAAAAAGAATGCTTAAATAGATGTTGTGAAGTTGCATTTCTGATTGTCTACGGTAGTTTCTTCCAATGGCAAGCCCGACAAACTGGGAAGGCCCTTTGGATCTTACATGAACGATATTGTGGTATTTCTAACACTGACTTCCTTTCACGAAGTTTATACTGTGTTGGTAGATTTTCATTAACAAAGTGAACGAGATTGAAAAGGTATAAGGGAGCTTCATTATTAAATAGACTGTATAACAGGTTGCCTTTGAACAATTGCCTTCTTTTAGCCACATTAAGTGGTCATGCTCTCTCTCTCTTTCTCTCTAAATGGACTTATATGCTCGCTTTTAGGAACATTATAAATAAACCGAATGCACGCATTGAGTGAACGTTCAAGCTTGTCATTCAGTTCATCCGTAATATTGTTAAAAAAATGCAGCCACAATCAAAGAAAGGAAGGATTAGACTTTTGACAAATAGGATTCGAGTAGAAGATGAAAGGGATTCTTTCTATTTAATTGCTGTAGGACTCTGAATCTTTTTCTGGATATTTCTCTGACATGCTCTTATCGTAATAGATCCGGAGAGGTACAGCTTGAAATCATCTGCATACTTATGATGATTGCAGTGTCGCCATTCACGGCCAAGGTCGGAAGTATAAATGTTAAATCAGATAGGGGCTAGAGTGGAGCCCTGTGGGACCCCCTCTTCACCTCTTCCTTAGCTAAGTGCTCTCCTTTACTGTCACATACCCACTGAGATTGGTTGCACAGATAAAATTAAAAACATTTAATTCCTATATTAGTAAGATTGATAAGTCTATCATCCATTGCTTTCTTGAAGTCAGATGTCACTTTTAAAGAGGCCGTGAGTGTACTGTTCACTCGCCGTGAAACCTGGCTGCATTGGATCTATTAAATTATTGGTGTCAATGTATTTCGAAAGTTGTTGATGAACAATGCGCTCTAAAGGCTTAGGTAAGGCACATATGATAGATAAAGAGCGAAAATCTTTATGGGAGATATAACTAGAGATTCCTCCTTCTTCCGGGAATCCGGAAAAATCCCAATCTGAAGAGAGGCATTGTAAATATGAAGGAGAACAGGAAGAGCTAGACGTACCATTTTAATAGATATACTACCAGATCCCAGAGCATTAAAACTTACTTCTGATAGGGTATTAAAGAGATTTTCTGGGGATATATCAAAGAAAAAGAAGTTAGAATCGTTAAATATGGAGGATACAGGGTAAGAAGGGTGGAAGGAGGGGTAAAGTAAGAGGTTGCGTGGGCAGTGTGAAGAAGGTATTTAACAGATCGTCAGGGGAAAAGTGACAGGTAGTAAGTTCATATTTTGGAGGAATTAGACTAAATCCTCGTAATAAAAGGCAGATATCTTCTTTTTTATTTCTGTTTATTGTAGCATTATAATTGTATTGATTATATGCGTCCCTGATTTTTGTTTAGACTAAATTTTTCAGTTTACGAAATTCAGATTTGATGACTATATTTTTTGGTCTTTTAGCTAATCTTAGTTTGTTATTGCGTCTTTTCATCAAATTTTTTATTTCGTGTGTGATCCAAGGAGAAATTTTTTTATGATGTAACAGGTGTATATGAGCGAATTTATTAAATGTTGAAGATAAAAATAAAGTTAATTTGTTCACATTTCAGTTAATATTCACCTCAGCATACAAATCTCTCCAATAATTGGTAAGAAAGGTGCTCACGGAAATCCGACTAGTTTCTGTTTGACAGATTACGTATATAAAATAAGCTTGTATTGGGAAATGGTTTGTGAGCGAATCGGTATTGTATATTAATGAGCTCGTGGGTAAAGAGGAAAGAAATATCGTGTTCTAAATCGTATCTAAATCATCTATCATCAAATCAATACGTGTACTAGAAGAATCTGTGTGATGGGTGTTGTTATGGGGTACTGTAACTAATACGGCAGAGTATATTAGCGAATTTAAGTATTTAGTTAAATTATTTGATGCATTAAGGTTTGTGTTGAGATCTCCTGCAAGGATTATATTATTATAGTTAGGGATCAAGGAAAAATTTCAGATTCCAATTTGTTACCATAGGGAGCAATGGGAGGTATATAAATCACCCCGACTAATACACTGTAGCGTGACGACAATACTTCAACAAAAAGATACTATAAAGTAAGGTGAGTAGCTGCAGGACTCACTTCCACCCTAATACCCTTAAGACTGGCATGGATGCACAGACAGACGCCACCCCCTCTTCTCTCATCTCTATTTCTATGGAAGAGCATATAGTGGTAATTACAAATAAGGTTAATTAGTGCCCTATAGTTGCTGAAATGACAGTGTAGATATAAATCTAAAATAATCTCCAGTGGTACTGAAGCATGAAAATTTAAGTATACCGTAGGAGTATGAATCTATAATATAGGACAAGAAACAAATGTTGTATTATTTATAGAATCTGATGCTTCGGGTACCATAATAGATTTTTATGATAAAAAATAAAGCAGAATATAGTCGAGATTATTTTGACTTGATGTCCTTGTAGAACATAATCAATCCCAATAGCATAGTTAGAATAACTGAGAAATCTTTTGAGTTATTAAATAGAATGTTTTAATTGAAAAAATGATTGAATATGCTTGATAAGTTGAAAATCGGCCTAAATGACAGGTTAAGTTATATTTATCGACATACAGATGAAAGATAATACTAGGAAACACTGGTTGCTATATAAGTCCCTTTACGGTCTGCAGATTAACCAGTTGAATTCGTGGAGACCCATCCTCCTTGCGACAAAAAATTTTTCCCGCCCTCAATCCAGATACTTGATTATTTGAGCTTTTATAACACCCAGGGCAATACCGTAGATTTTGCTGTTCAAAGATTACAGGGCCTCGCGTAGATAAACAGGTTGTTTATCTTTGTTCGACCACCCTAGGTTATCAGCAGAGAAGTCTCTAAGAACCTTCCGTCTCTCAATGAATTTTTCATGAAGTTGCTGATTTCCGAGTTTCGCAACAATGATATGGGGCTGGAGGGTTTCGTGAGTGCAGGTACCTTGATAATCTTGTACATTTTGACCACATCTTCCCCCAAGATTGTCGTTAAATGCCTGTTGCTTATTTTCGAAGTATGTGATCCTGGAGAGAATCTCATGTGACTGCGCAAGCGCTTCCTTTTGTTCTTCCAAGAAAGCATTTCTAACATAGCAGCGTGATCAGGCTGGTTGGTGGTAGCCGTTGCTGCTGAGGAGGGAGGAGCGTAAGGTGAAGACGTACCGACGGTGTTGTGAATATTAATTGCAGGTTTCCCAGACGAAGTACCATCGACTACTAAAGAGGTGTCGCTGACGCTTGGCGATTTGCATTTTATGTAGAAGAAATCTGTTTGACACTTTTTAAGTTTACCAAAGTTTTTTTGTTGTTGTAATATTGACATTCGCACTGGCCCGATACGTCGAAAGACCACACTTAAAACACACAAGCACCTCAGGTCATCCTCTGGAAATCACTTCCTTGCAGTCCGAATACGCACCCATTGCTTTAAATAAATAATGACACTTATTAATTGATCCCACAAGTTTCGAACAAAACCAGTTTGCTCAGACGCAACAGGAACACACACAAAATCACAACTTGCAAATTTTTATTTAAAAAAGAGTAAAAACCCCGCGAAACTGCAGAACTCCGGAGAGCAGCAAATCGACACGTCCGATCCGATCACCATTATTAATGTGTTTGGTAACTGGTTGGAAAAGTCCTCCAATTAAGAGTAAATCCAACTCTATAAATCTAAATCAAGAGCACGATTGAATATTATGTAATTATTGAGTATTCATAATAAATATTTAATTGTGCAATAGAAATTCTACTTACAAAGTCGTAGATGCAGTTTCTGCACAGATCTTCATATTTGAAGTGAAGTATGCATTTTCAAATGATCAAAGGAAATGCGTCCAAACTTTTTGACGCTATTGTATAGTAACCAGGTACAAAGGTACACCGTATTTTTTGAAACTTAGTGATTTTCCGCCGAAAATCCAAAAAAGTGGATATTTTTCAAAATACAATAGCTGGGAACCTTTTAAAGATAGCGCATTATTATTTTTCTAGGTTTTCTCATAATTTTGCCTTCTTTCTTTTTCTTTTCCTTTCTTTTTTCTGATATTTTGAAATTTACATTATTTTCATTTTTTTCAGGGTATATATGTTACGGAAGTACATGAAGGTTCTCCAGCTGCGAAGAGCGGTTTGAGAATGCACGATAAAATCTTGCAATGTAATGGTTATGACTTTACTATGGTAACTCACAAAAAAGCTGTAGGCTATATTAGAAAGCATCCTGTTCTAAATTTACTAGTAGCTCGTAAAGGGGTAACCAGCACTTAGAATGTATTGTTATATAATTTCTAAGCGTCTTAATACATGTAAATTATTTATGTTCAAATTTTGTTTAAAACTAAGTATAAATACAGTATGTAAGTTTATATACAGAATACATTGTACCTTGTGAAGAAATATTGTATATTGAATATCACATTTTTTAAAGTTTCATCGCTCCAAAACTAATATTTTGATGTTTTTTTTAAATAAAACTTTCTATTGAGTCATAGGCTCGCAACAAATACTTTTGAAATATGAAGTTCATCTTTTTGGTGAAGAAGTATGGTACTGGTAAGACTAAAAATGGTTGAACAATTAAACACTCACATTAACTCAATTCTTTTATTTACATCTTTCTGGGACCCACGTAGTAGTATCTCAGTTGGCACAGAAGTCCGAAAGTTTACCGCCTTCTTGAGGACGTTCTGAGGGTCTTTAAAATACGTGAAAAGAACCAAAGGATGTCTTAAAATGTAAATTCGCATGACAAAGATGTACATTTTCAGGATGTTTTAAATAAGTCCCGGTGCCCACTGGGATAATTAGAGGTTTGGTTTATGAGGATTTTATTCGAAATTGTCGGCTCTTTCGGCTTTTCCTTCTTTAGTAGAAACTGAAGGAAATGGGACCCTATGGAAAACAGTGCCACTTGAGACAAAATTTCACAGTGCTAAATTAATACAACAACCATCATTGAAAGCGTTTCTTTCGCTCGGTTCCCATTTAACTATAAAAGTTAGCTTGAAAATTGCAGTCATGCAATTTGAAATTAATAAACTAATAGAATTTAATACAAATTTAAATCACAATTTAAATATATGCTCTTAATACTATAGTAAAAATGTATATTTGTATTAAGGCTATGTGTAAATTTAAATAAAAATTTATTCCACAGGTCGCATCCTCGATATCCATGATCCAATAATAATAATTAAATATGGAAGAAATATCATTTTGGCGACCTAAAATATTTGTATACCACTGTAAGCTTGGTAATTGTTCCGAATCTTCTCTAAGTTGTTCAACTAGCAAATTGATAATGTCTTTTACTTTTTCAGGAGAAATCGCATGACTCAAACTTCATTCGTGTAACTCGAAATAAGAGTCCGAGTGTCCGCGTTTTAGTAATATTTGTATTACTTCAGATTCGTTTTCGTATTTGCAATTGTGACAGAAAGCTACTTTGCATTGGAACTTTTTTTACTTTCTGAGAAACTTTTTAATTTGAATTGTCCACATTTCTGGCATTCCATCAACTTTTCTCTCATCTTAAAGATGCCAATGCTCTCTGTCCTAGTCACGTCCTCTGACTGCTAATACAATCGTAATGTCAGATACGTGAGTAGGTGAATGTTTTTAAAGAGGTTGTTACTATGTGGATCTGATTAGAATAATGAGTATGGATCTAGCTATGGGATTACCAGTCAGTCTGCGTATATTTGTGTGCTCTATGACATATGATTACTTTGTGAAGCTCTTCGTCTGGGGTGATTGTTAGAGAGATTGATCAAAGACCCATGTCTGAGCCATGTTGTGAAACGAACGTGTTTCTTAAATAAGCAACACGGGAATTCTAGATTGATCTCAAATTAATACCTACTCATTGTACCTCTTCCTACACTTCCCTTTCTCACTTTTCTCATATGAAATCCTTAATCCCTGGTAGTATAACGAGGCTAGAACCGAGTAAGTTACGCTTACCCCAAAACTGATTTGGCTTAATGGTATAATGGTAACAATATGTGCACTTTATATTTTGTGAATCCTTTGATTCAACATTAAATCACGTATTTTCGCACATACATACATAAAAAGTTTCAGCATTTTTGATCTACCCTAGTGTATACATATATATCTGGACAACAAATGTAACATCAAGTGTGTTTTATTTTGTTTGGTACCAGGCAAGTCTCGCATTGCCGACCTGAAAGAAAATCCTTCTTTTCACCTAAAAAGTAAGTGAAAAAAACAGCTCCGAAACCCAGTCTCTCGGTAGTGTCGTATGAATCAGAAAACTTTATGAAGATAGAAGACGGATCTGATAGGTTTTAATTATAAATCTGAATACCAGTTTTCATCAAATGTTATAACTAAATAATGTGTTGAGAATTACGTTAATCTTTATATCTATACATAAAAAGTCTTAAATTGAGTATATCCTTCAATTTAGCGAAAAACTAATTTTTTAAATGAGAGGAGTCCTCCCCAAATTATGACATTAAGAATGCCATTAAGAAAGCGAAAGTTCACTATTATCATTTGTTCTAGAATTTACGAGTTCAGATTGAACATTTTTATAATAATATAATCAAATATCGAGTCCATTTAACCATTACTATTTTATATCAGAATTTTTGTTCGCAGAGCATTTACATAAATCTTTATTCAAACTCCCGCCCTGGAGCGGAATTTTTTAGCGTCCACTGACGGCATTCGGGAAAATGTCTGTAAGGTGCCTGAAGCTGTATTTAGAGAAATAAAGTCGCCCACCTTTTGGTAATCCGGGATCAGCTACGTCTAGGAACTCCAGTTGAAAACTCCAAATATCCGCGTGCAACGCGAATTTGTACAACTACTTCGCATGAAGCTCGACCGAAAAAAGACGCCGATAAACCTCTTCTCGTCGACATGTTAACTACCCGATCCTTCCCCTGTCCTGCGCCTTTAGTTCAGTTTCGTCTTCTCCGCTGCCGCAGTATAATGGCGGACGGGCGGATTTCGGGACTCTTATGCCCAAAAGATGGTGGTAGTTGTACTGCGGCAAATCCAGGGCGCTAAGGTTTGAATCGTACCAGGTACGTGATCTGGCATGTGGGAATCTCATCCACATTTCACTTACGGTGAACTACCCTTGGTTGTGCCAACTCCTGTGCAATTTCAACCTACCTTGCTTCCTCGTTGTCCGTACAGCCGACCCTCGCGAAACGAGTTTCTCTAAAACAGCTCACAACAGCAAAGGTAATTTGCAGGTGAAACCTGCATCGTTACAACTCCCCAGCCGTCTTAAGGCGGTTTTAGTTTAGGACTAGACTAACCCTGGTGGTAGGGGGCTTATTTTAGTAACATTTTCCAAAGACAAAAAAAATATGAAAGATCATATGCTCTAAAGCGGAACATCACATGCTCATGTTCAAATCACAAAGAGGCCCAAAATTATCGGGTAAGATTATGGGAATTATGTTAGACACATGCAGCAATGACATACTAAAAACAAGAAGGTAACAAAACGGTCCCAGAAGAAGAAGATGGAAGGAGGAGCAGGAGAAACCCGATGAGCCCACTGCTTCGCAATTAGGGATAAACTTTCATTACCTCTCCTATAATTTGTACTAGCTTGTCAGCAGGCAGTGAGTTGTATGAACCATTTATTGGGTCAAGATAAGAGGTATGGTAATAATGTTGGTCTTAGAAACCTCCTCGCTGGACCTCCTTGCAATGTCACCCTGATAGGTACCACGCATTCTGAGTACCGAAGCCATTCATATGGTCGCTTTGTCTCAATGTTAAGTGGTTCGGAAAATATGGGTTACAAAATAATAATATGACTTAGGGGTCGTGCATATAATACGTAACGCGTTTTTCTTTTGTTTAAATCAAGACGAGAATAAAATTGCCATGAAGCCAAAAGGAATACAACGATATAAACAAAAGAAAAACGCGTTACGTATTACGTGCACGATCCCTTATTAAAATATGGTGACCCACAATATACCCTGATTACTCAGTCTCGGGCTCACCTCGTTCAATAATTAATATGAAAAATTGGGTGCAGCTCTCATTATAATATTTGATTCTAGTTATGAGCAAAATTGAGCCCCATTATGACGTGGTGTTGGAGGGGGGATCTGAATATGTATACCGCCATCCAAATACAACGTATTTTCAGATGATGATTAGTTTCTGATATTAGTTTCCACCAGCACGTCAGGGTTTCCCCCTAGACGCGAAAAATTGATCCCGAGAAAATCAGTTTTTTCGGATATGAAATTACCCTTGCTATTGACATCGCCTGAAAACAGGTCACGCTTCATATCTTTATGTATTTTCCCAGATAGCAATTTTCCAGCATACTAACTGCACAGTGCCGGCAGGCTCTGCGGATAGTTCAGCAGGTCAGTCGGTAGACCTTGAGACAGATGTGGGTGCATATGTTGCTCATTACGCCGTCAGGCCCTGCTGGCACGGCATGATGGCATTCTGCCGTTAGCACACGGCCTGATGCTGAAAACGATCTGAGTCCTCTACAAGTCCTGCAGCCCGGCTGCAGTTACTGTGCGCTCACAAGATAATATGCACGCCATATCTGCGATCTACTGGCTGTGTGCATGTATTGTGTGTCAACACGGCCTGATGCTGAAATGCTGCAGCACAATTGTTATCTGGGTTGGTACGCCGAATACGAATCTGACATTAGTTTTCAACAAGCGCGTCAGGGTTTTTCCTTAGCTGCGTATATTTTTCTAGAAAATCAGATTTTTCGGATATGAAATTATCCTTTGTATTGAATTCATCCGGAAAAATGAATGAATTACCCAGGGTAATTCCATATACGGACAAGCTGTTTTTTTAAGGAATTTCCCGAGTCTAGGAGGAAACCCTAAAGTGCTTGTTGAAAGCTAGTGTCAGATTCGTATTCAGCGCACCAAAATACATAAAGATATCATGCTCTGACCTATTTCTAGACGATTTCAATGCAAAGGGTAATTTTATTCCCGAAAAAAGCTGATTTTCTAAGAAATTCGTCAGCTTCTAGAAAGAAACTAATGTTACATCCATCATAGCGTGTAGCAGTGGGTTAAAAGTATTGTAGCACTTCATTAGACATTGAGAAACCTTTTAAACTTTTTAAAACTATTAAGTTAAAATTTAAAATGGTGGATCCAATATGGTGGCAAAAAAATAAAAAAATTGGTCCTGTTGCTTCAAAATAGGTCCTCTGGTTTTGTTTTTTGGTCGCTGATTACGAATTTGGAGACAGGTATTTGAAATTTTTTTATTAAAATGACGAATCCAATATGGTAGATAAACATTTTAAAAATAGTGTTGCATCCGCGTTTTTAAATTTTGGAATTTTGACTTCAGATTTGTAATCAAGGACCCAGAAAACCTCCGAGAATCCATTTTAAAGCCACTGGACTTATTTTCACATTTTTTATCAGCCCTTTTGAATGTTTTTAATTTCAAGAATTGGACTCCAAATTCGTAATCAGCGACCGCAAAAACCTTCTATGCATGAATAAGTTTCAAACAATTCGTATGTAAGGAAGAATGTATGCTTTAAAGGGTTAAGGCTGTTGGAGCGGGGTCCACAAAAATGCACTTTAAACATTTTCTAGACCGGGGAAGGGGTTTCGTGGTGGCAGGACATTGCGTAAGTATCTGGTTTATTCAAGAAAATACGGTAACTGCTAAAAAGTGAGAGTGAAGTAGTGTAGCATCGACGTTAAGCTGATGGTACTGACAGCTTGCCCATACTAAAGTCGGCGTCAAAAGTACGCGACCCTCACTTTGAACGCTTGCAACTCGTTCAAAAAAAATCGCAGAAAATTTTGGCCAGGTAAACGTGAAATTTTAAGGTCTCCCGAATTGAAAGATATTTATATTGTTGTTCAAAAAAATCTGTTACGGTGGCACTGATGTAAAACGTGCCAAAAAACAAGGTTTTTGAGGCCCTTTTTTTAAGCCTCGACTTTCGAGGCTTCCCAAACCAAGCTGGACGTCTTGAAAAATCTGAAAAAATTCACAGACGATCCTTCAGGTGTCCAGAATGCTACGCAGTTTTCCAAATTTCGAAATATGCATTTGTTTACTAATTACAGACCGTTTTCCACAAACATATCATCTCGGGAAGGAATAATGATAGGAAGTCGTTTTATGGCTTATGATGTGCAGTTTTGTAACGTGATTGAAGTACAATTTGAAAAAATGAAATTAGATCAATATTTCGCGAAATAAGCCTGAACGCATATTTCGGAATTTAATGAGAATAGCCACCGTATCAAAAGTGTTAGAAAAAAAGTATCCATTTCATAACAATAGGGACCTCAGAAGGAAGGGGTACCGGCGTCCCTGCCCTTTTCCCTCCTAGCTATTGGCCTGCGGGTGAGCCGGTACCCCTTCCTTCTGAGGTCCCTATTGTTAT
>CAKNWT010232932.1:0-13383 GCA_932066315.1 Andricus coriarius
GAATTTATATTGACAAAGAAATAGGATGGGATACATTCTCTCTCTCTCTCTCTCTCTCTCTATCGTAAAGATTCAAAATTATTCAAAAAGATAGGATCTACATCTTTTTAATTACAGCAGGGTGACGCTAGGTGACTGAGTGTAAAAGTAGCCAACAAGTGAAATCCGGCTTCGGGACTATAAGTAGAAGCCTGGCAAACCGTTTTGTTCCAAGTTCGACACAGTTGTCGACTGACAGGTGTGGAAATTAATTTTAAATACGTAGGTATAGAAGCATGGACGTCACCTTGTCTTTCTCATAAGTGGTCAACGTGAAATTAATTTTTTTAATGAATTTTTTAATTTTTTGATGGACTCCCCAATTTTGAGGGATAGAAAATGATAAGAGTCCTCGGTCACGAAGGTTACAGAAAGGGATTTAAAAAGATTGAAATTCGTAATAGATAGATAGACTAAGGGATAGAGAAAGGGATCGATAAAGATAGGAATTCGTAATAGATGGATAGACTAAGGGATCGAAAAAGATAAAAGTTCTTGGTCACGAAGGATAGAGAAAAAGATAGAAAATTATTAAGATTAGGGATATTCTCAACCTAGAATCTTTTATAAACGGAATACAAAAATTTTCAAATTAAAATTGAAAACTTTCAAATTTATTTTTCTTGACATTTATTTAAAGTTAGAGAAATGCCCTGACATTTGCAAGCATATTTTTTACACCCTGGCTTTTGCCTTACTAATCGAATTCCCTGATTTAAATAACGATTGTTGTTGGCTGAGTTTGTCTTTCAATCACCACGTTTCCCGTGTGAAAAAGTCGTTTGGGGTCAAACTGGGTCCCAGTCAGTTTGCCCAACTACCAGTTAGGCACCAATTTGGCGCCCCAATCACTCCCAGATTGGGCTCTAGTCTAGCTTGTATTTTTAGATGACATGGTGTAAGAATAAAATTGTCGACACACTCTTCTTCTGCCATCCTTACGTCAAACTGCTTTTTCAAAAAATGTAACTTGAAAGTATTATAAAAAGATGAGTTTTTTGGTCTTTATAAAAAAGCACTATTATTTAATTGCATTTTTACTTTGTCTTTGCGCGATTGACACGGTTACTCCATTAAGCGTCCTCCAAACGAACGAAAGCAACACTGAGCAACACGAACCACGGACGAATGAGGGCGCTGGTATTGTTCAATGCCACGTTCTGATTGGTCAACATGAGACCATGAAAAAGCGGGGGCAATTTGAAAATGTATAAAAACATAAACAGAGGAATCAGATTTAATACAGTGCGAAAAATGTTTCATTCGTACAACAAAATAAAATCATGGTTCCGCCAAATTTTAGTTTCCATAACAAAACGTTTTGTTAAGGCCATGTGACGAGTGGGTCACGAGATCGGATTCCTACCTTACCGACACTTTTTTTATTTGTAAACTTATGTTCACACGAATAGCCACATCGAGTTGCAAATTTGGGATAACAAATAAGAAGCACTAAGGAATGCGGCTCTGGTCCTACATTTGTATAATTACGAAAAAAGCAAAAAAAAATTATTTACGAAAAAAACTTTTTTCATAATTATAAAAACTTAGGACCAGAGCCGCGTTCCTTAGTGCTTTCTATTTATCATCCCAAATTTTCAACTCGATGTGGCTATTCGTGTGAAAATGAGTTTACAAATAAAAAAAGTGTCGTTAAGGTAGAAATCCGGTCACGTGACCCACTCGTTACATTATATTTTGTTAAGCCAATAGAATTTTGTGTTTAGTCAGCAAAAGTTTTGTCGAGCCAAAAAATAATTTCTTTTGCATTGGAATCTTAAAAATGTCCGTTTCTGCAAAGTTTATACTTCAATAAAACAAATATATCAACCTCTTTTTTTAAATCAGTTTTCACAGATCTTTTAAGAATTCATTTAGCTACCGTTTCAGACGCTTCACGATTCAGCGGTTTACTATCTCAAAAGTTGAATGGTTAATAAAAATTATTAATGTCTGAATTAAAAGCGTCGGAATAATTACGATCTTAATAAGTTTCAATACTCGAAAACTCGTGTTGAGCAACGTTAAGATCGTAATTAATACGACGCTTTTAATTCAGACATTAATCATTTTTATTGACCTTCTAACTTTTGAGATGAAACCGCTGAATCGAGAAGCTTCTTTTAAGCTAGAGTTTAGCTTGAAATCTCTAGCTACATTTTTAGCTCTACTAATTGAAAAAATAATCATTAAATAAACGCAAAACAAATTGCAATTTGTTCAGAAAATGCTACTGAATACTCATGAATTTAAAAAAAATTTATGGTACCAATTTATGAACGTTGCTGAAGAATGTTTCTGTCTTTAACTCAACATTCTGCGATTTTTTCTTGCAGGGTTATAAAGCTTCAAAGCCAGGTGTCAGGACTTTTTAATCTGACTTTAAACATTATGGAACTGTCTAGTTAACGACCTTTACACTTAAGATAGAAGCGTGAGTGATAAAATGATATAAGGAATGAGATTCTTTGCCAGTTTTCAGTTCCAGACGATAGCGCGTCAGACTTCCATGCAGGAGGTTTGGGGTTCAATCCCTGATCCAGGTACCAATGGAAATTCTTCTATGTACTTGTACCGGGCTCCGGTGGTTCGGAATCCACCTAAAACGTTAGTTCCCCTCAGAAAAAGATGGTGCCTTACCAAGGATAAATGGGCTCTTTCGAGGTCTAACCTTAGGGGTCGAAGCTGATTTTGAGAAGACACGAAAATGAGTCAGCGATCTTCTTGCGCTTGGGGTTCCTACGGGGGAACCACGCTCGATGGTCGGTGGCCGACTTCGAGTAATGAATACGCACACATCTAACTGATGACCTCAGAGGGATCGCTCCGTCCACCCTAGTCTGTCCGTATCCCCTCTCTGCGGCCTGCTAGGGAGGCTGCTGAACGGCACAGTGAGTGGGGGCTGCTTTGCCTGATCAGTAGAGTAGGACGTTATTCACTGTGCGATAAGTATTCCTGGCACCTGAGAGGTATAATTTCAGAATGTTGGTAAAAACGAAACCCACCGAGACCCAAAAACACTCGGTAGAGATGGCCGGTTTTGGTGTACTGCCTTGAGAATAAACTATAAGTGTGAGAAGTTAAATAAATAGATTAATAATGTATAAGTATTTTTAATTTATTTGTTTTACATTTAAATTCTTTGTGCTTCAATTAATTTAATTAATCAGTGAAATTGTTCAATCAAGCTTACGATGAAAAGGTAAATTCTTATTTTCTGTTTCAGACAGTCGGCAAATCTCACCGGTTTTCGAGTTTACTTTAACCGGGTTGCGACCATGTAATACTGTATAATATAATCTTAACAAAACACCATAAGAATTAAATTTTCCAACGATGACATTATCCGATGATACTAGAGCCCTAGCAGGTATGTGTATTCTGTAAAAAGGGCCAATTTCTTCTCCATACGTTACACGAAGAAGTGCACGAGTTGTCATATTTTCAATCCGATAACCACCAGGAACAGGATATTTATTAATAGGAGGAGAAGCTCTCGGAGAAGATTCGCTGCTAGAAGACGAATAATCATAAAAAGACGATTCGGCAGATTCTTCATCATTTTCGTATACATATCTATCTAGTGTTCGACGATTGCTCTGTGAACTTAATTCTGCAAGAAAAGATATATTATTGAATCAATTTTCATACCTATAATTTATTAGATTGCTAGATTACGCAAGAATTACAATTTGAAATCAGTTTGAATGTAAATATTCTGCGACCCGAAGTTCCCTATATCTATAGATTTCAACATTTGCAAACTATTATAAACAATCTAAGTGTGCAATCGAAAAACCGAAAACACCTTCGGATTCGTCTCAGGAATACTGAATACGTCGAATAACTTAAAAAAATGATTAAATTGTTTAAAAAATGGATTTTAAAATGTAGCATTGCTACATTTTGGAGCAGAATCCAAAGATGTTTTCTGTTTTTTGACTTGCTTCTTACATTGTTTATATTGCTTCGAACAAGATTTTAATCTAAAAAGGAATGGTGAAAACGTAAACGATTAGCGCGGAGGGTTGAAAATAATATTTAAACAACAATTTATGAACCAAATAGTATAAAAAAGGGACTAAGATGTTCCGTCAGTCGGGATAATCCGGGCAGATCCGGGAGCACAGCTTGCCCTGCTGGTAGTAAAAAGATAAAGATCCTATCCCTTAGAATCATTTTGAATCTTTATGATAGAAATAAATAGAGAAAATGTATCCCATTGTGTCTCTTTGTCAACCTAAATTCGCGCCTATCTTTTTCAATCCTCTCTTTCCTATCTCATTCTATCATTTATCTATCCATATCAATCTTTTTCTATCTTTTCGTCAATGTAAATTCACGTCTTTCTTTTACAATCTCCTTTTCTCTATCTCGTCTTATCCTGATTCTATCAACGTCAATAGTTTCCTATCTCTATTAATCTAAATTCTCATTATCTTTTTCAATCTCTTTTTCTCTACCCGGAGAGCACAAAAGTTTCCCTGAACATTCCTGGAACGTTCCAATGTAAGATTCGGAAAATTTCGAAAAATGTCCCAGGAAGGTTTCCGGAAGTAGGTAAATGTCCGCATATCCAGGAAGATTGGCAAGGAAGGTTCCGGGAATGCTCGTAAGGAATTTAGTTCGTTAAATTAATGAGATTAATTAATTTTGAAAATGTTTCACGAACATTCCCGGAACCTTCCTTGGGAACCTTTTTTTATGCACGGACAATTACCTACTGCCAGGAACCTTCGCGGAATGGTCGTAAACAATTTTCGCATTGTATAAAATTAATTATTATAATGCGATATTTTTTTACGAATATTCCAAGAACCTTCTTTGGGCATCTTCCTTGATACGCGGACATTTACCTACTTTCGGGAAACTTCCTGGAAAATTTTTTACGAATATTCCGGGAACCTTCCTTGGGAATATTCCTGGATATGCGGACTTTTACCTACTTCCCGGAACCTTCGTGAGACGTTTTTCGGAATTCTCCGAACCTTACATGGGAATGTTCCAGGAATGTTCAGGGAAATTTTTATGCTATCCGGGTGTCTCCTCTTCTCCTTTAGCTATCCACGTCAATCTTTTTCTCTCTTTTTGTCAATCTAAGTTCACGTCATTCTTTTCCAATCTTCTTTTCTGTATCTCATCCTATCCTGATTCTATCGACGTCAATATTTTCCTATCTCTATTAATCTAAACTCTCATTGTCTTTTTCAATCTCTTTTTCTCTATCTCCTCTTGTCCTTTATCTATCCACGTCAATCTTCTTCTATCTTTTTGTCAATCTAAATTTACGTCTTTCACTTCAAATCTCCTTTCCTCCATACCATCCAATCCTGATTCTATCAACGGGAATATTTTTCTATCTCTCTGTCAATGTAAATTCCCTTCTATTTTGTTTAGTATCCTCTCTTCAGCCGCCTCGTATCCTATATCTATGAACTTATATCTTTTTCTATCTATTTTTCAGTCTAAATTCACGCCACGGTATCTTTCTGGTGCGTGGTCAATGAAATTAGAATAGAAAATGATAAGAGTACTCAATGGCGGAAGATAAAAAGAGATAGACAAAGAATAAAATTTATATTAAAGGGATAGAATGAAGTAAAGAAAAGGATAAGGGTCTTTGGTTACAGAAGATACAGAAAGAGATGTAAAGATTAAAATTCGTAACGAATAGATATACTTAGGGATAGAAAAAGATAAGACTCCTCGATTACGAAAGGAGCAATAAGAGATGGAAAATTATTAAGGTTAGGGATAGGAAAATATGGCGTTTCAGGGATGCAAAGTGACACACTGAATGATAAAAGGAGAAATACAATAATTCTATCTTTTCCTATCCCCCAATTTCAATCTTTCTCAATCTTTCCACTTCCAGCAGAGCAAAACCTTCAAGTTGACGTGGATAGCTAAAGAATAGGGCGAGATAGTGAAGAGATGATTGAAAATGATCAACGTAAATTCAGACAAACGACGAGAAAGAAAAAGATATACGTTGCTAGATGTAATATAGGATGAGATAGAGAAGAGGAGATTAAAAAACGATAGACAGGAATTTAGATTAACGGAGATAGCAAAACTTTGACTTAAATAGATCCAGGGTAAGCTGAGACCGAGAATAGAGGATGGATAAAGATAGAAGTGAATTTAGATTGAAAAATAGATAGAAAATTATATACATGAGATGGGGAAGATGAGATTAGAAAAGATAGACGGGAATTTATATTGACAGAGAGATGGTAAATATTGACGAGTATAGATAAAGGACAAGATGAGATAAAATAAGAGGGGGTTGAAAAAGATTGACGCAACTTCAGATTGGCAGAGATATAGAAAAAGGTTGACGTAGATAGATGCAGGATAGGATGAGATAGAGAAAAGAAGATTGGAAAAGAATGACGTGAATTCATATAGAAAAATAGATAGAAAAAGATAGACGCTGATAGATGTATGATACAATGAGATAGGGCTGAGGAGATTGAAAAGAATATATGAAAATTTGGATTAATTCACAGATGGAATAATATTAACGTGGACAGATAAAGGATAGGATGAGATAGAGAAGAGGGTATTGAAAATGATAGCCGTGAATTCAGATTGAAAAATAGATAGAAAAAGATAGACGTTGATAAATGAAGTATAGGATGAGATAGAGAAGAGGGTATTTAAAAAGATAGGTGAGAATTCGGATTGAAAAATAGATAGAAGAAGATAGACGTTGATAGATGTATGATACAATGAGATAGGGACGAGGAAATCAAAAAAGATAAATGGAAATTTAGATTGATTCAGGGATGGGAAAATATTGAGATGGATAGATGAAGGATAGTATGAGATAGGGAACAGGATTTAAAAATATAGACGTAAATTCATATAGAAAAATATATAGAAAAAGATAGACGCTGATAGATGTATGATAGAATGAGATAGGGAAGAGGAGATTTAAAAATATCGATGGAAATTTAGATTGGTTCAGAAATATAAAAATATTGACGTGGATAGATAAAGGATAGGATGAGATAGAGAAGAGGGTATTTTAAAAACATAGACGTGAATTCAGATTGAAAAATAGATAGAAAAAGATTGACGTTGATAAATGTAGAAGCGGATGAAGTAATGAAAAAGAGATTGAAAAAGATAGACAGGAATTTAGATTGACAGTGAGATAAAAAAAAATTGACGTGGATAGATAATGGATAGAATTAGATTGAAAAGACGGCGTTGAAAAAGATGGACGTGTATTTATATTGACAAAGAGATAGAATGGGATACATTCTCTTTCTTTCTATCGTAAAGATTCAAAATTATTCAAAAGGATAGGATCTATATCTTTTTAATTCCAGCAGGATGACGCTAGGTGGCTGGCAGTAACAGTAGCCAACAAGTGAAATCAGGTTTCGGGACTATAAGTAGAGGGCTGGCAAACCGTCTTTTTGTTACGTGGTCAACGTCAAATTAATTTTTTAATTTTTCGATTGGCTCCCCAATTTTGTGGGACAGAAAAAGATAAGAGTCCTCAGTCACGCAGGATGGAGAAAGGGATTGAAAAAGATTGGAATTCGTGATAGATAGATAGACTGAGGGATCGAAAAAGATAAAAGTCCTTGGTCACGAAGGATAGGGAAAAAGATAGAAAATTATTGAGATTAGGGATAAGAAAAGATAGAGTTTTAGGGATGCAAAGTGACCCATTGAGAGAGATAGAATAGTTCTATCTTTTCCTATCCCCAAATTTCCATCTTTGTCAATCTTTTTACTACCAGCAGGGTGGCACAGCTTCGCTTGGGCATGGATTTTTGTACCAGGGAGATGCGACTTGGCCAAAAGTTCAGGGACACATGGCTTATTTGTTCTCGCGGACCGCACTTTTATGGACTTCCCATTTTCCGTAGCGCACCACTCGCGACGCAGACGAATAGGAGTCCACTAGCGAGGATTGGTTTGTCGAAGCCACTGGGAGGGGGCTTCGTACGATTGGCTCGCTCTCACTAGGAAACAGTTTACAAGCTTGAAACAAAACATTGAAGTGGCGCTTGACAATCGCTGTGAGCTGCAAGACAGACTTTAAAATTTCTACGGGGATGCGCGGTTTAGAATTTTAAAACAAATTTTTGAACTTTTATTTTTGAAGGTGTTTAAAGGTAGATCGGACCTTAAGTTGGTTTATGTTTAAAAAAGTGTGAATTTCATAGATATAGGAAGCTTTGAAATTGTAAAATCCATCGGGCTTTAACAAAAGCGCTTG
Source organism: Andricus coriarius (assembly GCA_932066315.1). Taxonomy (NCBI): domain Eukaryota; kingdom Metazoa; phylum Arthropoda; class Insecta; order Hymenoptera; family Cynipidae; genus Andricus; species Andricus coriarius. The sequence goes on from CAKNWT010232932.1 coordinate 8,282, forward strand.
ACGGCATCATCAAGTTTTGGCCAGTTCAAACTAGTTATATTATGCCATGCTCGGAGCTTGGACTGTATATATATGATATTATATTTACCAATAGAATAAAGTAAAATCGCTAACGTAAGGACCAGGCTCCCAATGAAGAACCTCATTTTTCTCAAAGTGGACGAAACGATTTAATAAAAATTTATACGTACCATGTAACACTATAGTGAATATATTCTGTACGATTAGAGTGTATATAACAATCACTATCTTATTTGACCTCGTAAATTTGTCGTCGAACCTTATTTATAAAACGATTCACATAGAGATGTAATTTAGAGGACGTACAATGACGAAATGTTTCATATGATGAAAAGACAGATAGTAAAAGAACATGTAATTGTTTAGTTGTTTTTTTTATTAATAATGCATTGCGGATATGATAAAATTGCCGCAACAGGAAAATTCTCGAATCTAAACAATGAAAAAGTGGATTTAGCATTAAATATTATATATAAATATTATATATAAATATATAATATATATAAATATAAATATAAATAAATATTTAATAATTTTCAAATTTCTTAGATTCCGGAATTTGATAATTGATCAATTTCACTATGGTTGGCAATCTTACAGCGCCGGAAATTTTATAATGTCAGCAATTTTATTTAAGGAATTTTCCGTTCTCGGGTATGTTTCTAATTGTTGGAAAATGTTTCTTTTTCGGGATTTTTCAGTCATCCCTGAAAATCCATCTCTTTTGGTAGAAATTTAATCTTTTTTGGTTAAAAAGCCACTATTAGGTTGGAAATTAATCTGTTTTCGTTGTCAAGGCCATATTGAGACGAAACTGTTAGAAAAATGTGAGAAAAATCCTATATAGGTGTTGGGGGTCACCGAGTCCGAATCTGGGGTTTGCTTAACTTTGTGAGGTGACCCAGAGGTGATTTCAAGGTTACTTCAAGGTCATACTGATTTCAAGGCTATACTGAAACCTTATTTCAGGCGCTTTTATGTATATCTTTGAAATATTACCCTACCTTTCGGATGCTAAAATAAAAGAAGGCGTCTTTACTGGACCACAGATAAGAGAACTATTAAAAAATGAAGAATTTGAAAGCAGGACTGATAAAGAAAAAGAAGCTGGGCAAAGTTTTAGAGAAGTGACAACGAAAATTGTAGGAAATAACAAAGACCTTGATTGTAAAAATATTGTTGTAAATATGGTTCATAACTATAAAAAACTAGGTTGTCTTGTGAATCTGAAACTTCACTTTCTTGATTCTTATGTTGATTTCTTTTCAGAAAATCTAGGCGATTTCAGTGAGGGGCAAGGTGAAAGAATGCATCAGGAATAGAGTGAGTTTGAAAAAAGATATCAAGGTATTTGGGGCAAAAATATGCTAGCAGACTATTGCCGTAATCTGAAGAGAGGCACAAGTGAAAAATATAGAAGAAAAGCATTTAGAAGATCATTTAATACTAAACGTAAACGTTTTCACGCAGAAAACTATTGGTAATAACAAAGAAATTTTAGATAGAAAGCATAGATGCCCGAAACATTGGTGAGGTATCAAAACTACACAACTTTGAAATGCACGACTTGCTGTTCTCTTCGTACTTACACCGTGAACGACAGGTGGCAATTTACCAACTCACTATCCACATAGAGCAATGTAGCTGAGCGGTATCGTGCTGAAAGATCACTTTGTGATGTCTTTTGGCCCAAGGATTCACTGAGCTCCTCTTGAGGTTGGCGTGTATCCAAAATCATTATAATTTTTTTTAGATTTTCCTAACTACTACGTCTCAGTATGACCTTGACGTGACCTTGAAATGACCTCTGGGTGACATCACAGGGTTAAGCAAACCCCAGACTCGGACTTGGCGACCCCAAAACCCCATATAGGATTTTTATCACATTTTTGTGACTGTCTCATATCAGCATGACCTTGACGTGACCTTGAAATGACATCCGGGTGACCCTTCAGGGTTAAGCGAACCCCAGATTCTGACTCAACGACCACAAAAACCTATAAAGGATTTTTCTTACATTTTTCTAACCCTTTCGTCTCAGTATGAACATGAGGTGACCTTGAAATCAACTCTGAGGGACCTCACAGGGTTAAGCGAACCCCAGATTCTGACTCAACGGCCCCAAAAACCTACCTCGGATTTAAAATCAGCGACCCCAAAAACCCTAGTATATCCGAATGAAGAATATTTAAAATGCTTTTAATAATTAGTAATTGTTTGAATAATTATTTTTCATATTGCATGGAGCAATCGAGTTAAGGATAATTTAGGGTCGTAAAAGTCTTCGGGTTTTCATAAAAGCGCTTGATGGTAATATCACGTTTTGACCAGTTTCAATTAGGTTTCACAAATCCTGCCGCTAAAGTTTTGTCTAGTTAAAACAGGTTTTTACTTTTTTGTTATTATTTCTTTTAGTTCGATTAACTTGATCAACTAAAACCACTAAATTGTTAGGCGATTTAGGAATTTGTGCAACACATAAATTCGACCATAGATTGATATCATGCAAAAAAATTAATAGAATTATAAAACCCGTTTGTCCGCAGAGTAGAAAATTCTAAAATATATATTGGGTTCATATTATACTGGATGAAGCAAGATTATACTAATACAATGATAAGATAAGAACAAGTGATACTGTATACAATTACTAATTCAACCAGTGTGATCAGGCTTTGCGTGTTTCTGGCTCACACAATAAGCGAAAATTTTTTTAAGTAAAATTATGTGTTTACAAATAATTTTGTATGCGTCATTCTGTAGTTTTTTTAACATCGGCTGCGCGACAATGTTATCGAATTTGGTGAAAATAACTTTAGCTATTAAACATTAACATGGGCTATGAATGACCCATCTATATTTTCGAAAGAACCCTTTTATTGAAATTATGAATATAAAACTGTGATTAGGGAGAGGAGTGGGAGTGGAAGGGAAAGGCGGTGCAGGAGTTAAAAGAGTTTGCGTACCTGGGCTTCCCCTTTCGAAGGAATGGGGGAGTGGACGGTCATATAAGAGAAAGAATGAGGAGGGCAAATGTGGTAAATAGGACACAGGAGATGTATTTAGAGTGGACAATGCGCAGTAGGAATACACCTAATTATATTGTTAGGAGGGAGACGGGGAGAACGAGTTTAGGGATTTTAATAGGGAGTCGGGCGTGCAAGTATGAGCAGACATTTTTGGAAGAGGGGGGAAGTAAGCTGGTTAGGGAGTGTTTGCGAAAGAAGGAGAACAAGGAAGGGGATGGAAAGATGGAGGTTGAAAGAGAAAGTTATTTCAGAAGGAATGGGCTGCAGAGGGATGAAGTGAGAAGGATATATGAGGAGGAAAGAAAGGTGTATGAGGTGGTGGAGAAGATCGGCATGGAGTGAGAGAAGGCTGCTGGGGAGGAGAGACTAAAAGGGTGAAGGTTTAATGAGATTTATGGGTGGATTATACCCAGGGAGAGAGCGCATTATTTGTGTGAGAAAGGAGAGAAAGGAAGTTGTGAGCTTATAGCGAGGATGTGATGTGGTTGCGAAAAGGGGCATGCGAGGGTGGAACACTGGTTGGAGGATTGCGAGGGGGTGGAAACGAGTGTAAATAGTAGATAAGTATTTGGTATTAGCCCGGGAGGCAGAGTTTGACAATGCGAGGCAAGGCGAAAGATAGGTACATGCGTTCGAGGCGAAGCTAGCAAGACAAGGCGATAAGAGCGAGCATTCATAGGATTAAGGTGTGGATGGATTTAATATTATAGTATATATGATATTATATTTACCAATAGAATAAAGGAAAACAGCTAGCATCAAAAACATACTCCTTATAAAGATTCTCATTTTGTTCAAAATGAAGCAACCGAACTAATTAATATTTTTTGGTACAATGTGTAAATATCATAATTATATTTGGATTTGTTGGACTATATATTATAGCAGTCACTATCTCACTCCTTTTGAACCTAGTTTTATCTCGAAGTATTTTTGCTGATCCAACGTTATCTCTACCGAGGATTCATTTCTCTTAATGAATTTTAAATATTAATATAATACACAGGGTAATTCTTTAAAATCCTAAAAGAGCGCGACTCTTGCCTGATAGTCTATTGCTTGATGCAAGAGTAAAACAAATCTGGTAATGCGCTGGACCACAAGGTTATCCGAAATTATAATCTAGCATAATCCACTTGTAATCCGAAGCAATTCACTTGTATCCCAGAGTAATACAGTTCTAATAAGAAGTAATCTACTTCTGATCCACAGCAATACAAGTAATTTGTAGTAATATACTTGTGCCAAATCCTTATAAGATGAAACGCTCCTACTTCCGTTGTCCCTGCCGGACGCTTCAGCGTGTCCAGGGTCTAGTGTGGGGCCGAAAGTAGAAACTCGATAGACGTGTTTAACAGTAACAAAAATCCGTTTATTGTATCCTAACTTAAACTAGTACAATTGTGGTTGTGTCAGTGTGCTATACAAGGGTGTGTACGCGTGAGTGTGTATGTGCGTGTGAGTGTGTACGACCATGTTCGTGTGTGTGTAGCCGTTTACAATAAGGTGGATCGGATGATGGGCGATGCCGGTGAGGTAGTCGGCGATGACGCATCGTGGTTCGTCTCTACCCCCCCCCTGCAATACACAAACATAAACCCTGTGTTAGTTGCCTGTCGTTTTGGCTCCGCTGACATAAATGAGCGGCGCACCCCCACCTGACGGTCGGTGCGCCTCGGGTGGCGGCTAGATTCAGGTAGGTTTCAGGCTGGGGGACTCTTGGTACCCCCACCTGACGGGCGGTGTGCTTCGGATAGCGGTTAGGTTTAGGTGGGTTTCAGGCTGGGGAACTCATAATAGTAGGGAGCGACAGAGTTAGTTTGGGGTCTGTGATGCGTTGGGTTCGTGCGCTGGACCTAGAGCGACATCAGGGGCACCTGAGTATCGCACTAGGTCTCCCGAAGGTGGGCCACGGGGGCCCCCGTTAACCCACGATCAGGCTAGCGTCTATTGGAACAGGAACGGCAGGCATCTGCTGGACCCAGGGCGACATCAGGGGCACCTGAGTATCGCACTAGGTCTCCCGAAGGTGGGCTACGGGGGCGCCCGTTA
>CAKNWT010232946.1:0-10878 GCA_932066315.1 Andricus coriarius
TATACTTTAAGTTTTATAAAGTTAAAAATAATTAATTTTTCAAGATGACGCTGAAACCGTTCAAAATTAAGAGTTTACAGATTTTATCTGTAAACAAATGATTCAATTTCAAATTCTATTCAAATACTGTTTCAGTCTAAAAAATTCTATTTTAACACATTAAAATTGAAAAAAATTTAATCAGAGAAAAGAGGAATTATTTCATTAGTAGACATATTTGACTTTTCATGTAAAACGAGCAATTATAAATCAAATATTTAAAACAGGACATTTTTAAGTAGAAAGCCTTGAATCGTCCAAATTTGAAAGAACTAAAAACTTTGAATGTTACAATTTTAATTGATTCATTTTGAACATTTTTAATATGTAAGTGACATAGTTAAATTCTTATAAATAAATAGCAACTCAACAGTGAGTAATTTAGAAAAAAATCGAGTAATTTCAAGAGATGTTTTTTTAAGAGAAGTTTTAAAAATATTAAAAATTAATGTAAATCTTGAAATGATTTCAAATAATTAAAAAAAATGTACACTTTTTCAGGTTTGGAACAAAAAATATAGAATCTTTTTAAGAATTGTAAAAGGTTTTATAATAATAAAAAAATTTGCTTACGATTCCTAGGAAAATTGAAAAGGACTTTTTATTTTGAAAACTTTTAATTTGTAAGTGACATTGTACAATTTTTATGTATAAATAGAAACGGAACACTTAGTAATTTAAAAAAAATCGAGTAATTTCAAGAAATGTTTTTTTAAAAGAATTTTCGAAAGATTCAAAATAAATGTAAATTTTGAAACGATTTTAAATAATGTATACAAATTTTAATTTTTTCAGGTTTGGAACAAAAAATTCAGAAGCTTTTTAAGAATTGCGAAAGGTTTTATAAAAATAAGAAAATTTTCTTACGATTCCTAGAAATGTCAAGAAAAAATGTGGGCGAGGAGAAAATAGGTGAAGCAGGTGAGGGAAAATTTGCGTTGGGAGACTTAATTACGTTTGTTTTTAAAAGAAAATAGTTTTAAATCATTTATATTCAATAAAATTTGGTTGCAAACATTTTTTTCCAAAAATTTTCCCTTATAGGCGCTCTGCGCCTACATTGACAATTCTTTTTTGAATTTTGCAGGGTTTTAAACAAATTTTATGGAAAATTTGAATCATTAAAAAAAATATTTAAAAGTTTTGAAAATATTTCAAAACATTTAAAACGAATAGTAGTTTTTTGAAGATTTTAAAATAAAATTTAAAAACTATCTACGGGTTTCGAAAGAGTGTAGTATAATAAACATTTTTTGTTTATATCTTTCAGAAAATTTTGTATTATTTTTTATTTCAAAAAAATAATTTCAAGAAAATTTTATTTAAAAATAATAATTTTCAATCAGCGGGAATGAGAATCTTCCTTTTCCCAATTGAAAATAGAAAAATATCTATATAATATAAAAAAAATTAATTGAAAAATTAATTTCAAAAAAGAAAAAAATTGAACAATTATTGATTTGAAGCTACTTAAAATTAAAATAATTCAACTTTTCATTTAAAAAGTTAATGTTTCTAGCTTCAAATGATATCATTTAAAAAGTTTAACAATTTGTTGATTCATTGTTCAATTCAGAGAATTGAAAATGTTAACACTCTCACTTCACCAGATTTAAAATTGTTCAATTCAAAAGTGTCAATACCTTCCATTTTATATACGTAAATTATTGAGCAGTTGAACGAAAAATGGTTGAAAAACAATTTTGGTGTTCAGTTTTAAAATTCAAGAATCCCTCTTTAGGTGCTTTAATGTAGAGTTGAGTTTTTTTTTAAATTAAAAAATTTTTAGCTTCAAGAGTTCAAATGAAAATGACTACAAAATGATAAAGAAAGTATACTTTCGGCGTCTGTCGGTTCACGTGCACTCGTGCAGTGGCACGAACGCGTTCGGCAAAAATCGAGATTGCTCGGACATACTCGGGAACATAATGAAACAGCACTATACGAAAAATCGAGACTTTGAGTTTCAATTTCTATAATGGGTCGCAGGTTCCTGGCATGTTGATATTCATAATGTCAATTTCTCAAATAAGCTTTACAGATTATTAGTGATGCATTCGAGACGATTTCGAGAAAATTCGAGATTTTCTTGAAACATGTTCAGGTGAACCCAGAACCTTATGGAGATCGAGAATTTTAAATGAGAAATTTCGAGATCTCGAGTCGAGAATCTTGAAACTTTTTATTTGAGATTCTCGATCTCCCTGAAGTTCTGAGTTCACCTGAACAGGTTTCAAGAAAATCTCGAATTTTCTCGAAATCGTCTCGAATGCATCACTACAGATTATAATATTCTCTTTCTTGCTTATTGAAATTATTTTTAGACAAACTAGTAAGCACCATATTACTTTGTGGTACGTTTAATTTTTCAAATACAGATTCATAACATTTCGTATTCAGAATACTAATTTTTCTACTGAAACTTATTAAAGACTATTATGAAAATGTCAAACTTTAGTACTTTAATGTGAATAATTCGTATAGTGCAACATTTTTCAGTGTTTTGTTACATAAGTATACTAAACTTTGATGCATTTTTATCATTTATTCAAATAGAAGGTCTCTCAGTGTAGAGAACTTTCTTTCTAATAGGCCTAATTCTTGTACAGTATGCATGTTGTAACTCTGACCCATTTATACCATCGTCGGGCGTTCCACAGGGTTCGCATTTGAGACCCACGTTATTCACAGCTTTATTTAACGGTGTCAGGGCTACACAGGCCAAAAATTTGTTATATGTCGAAGATAAAAAAGTTCTCTACCGAGTAAAGAGCATTAGAGATTGCCTAATTCTTTAGGAGGAGCTTCTGGAGTTTATCGAGTGGTATACTGAAATGGGTTTACGTGTGAATGTGGATAAATGCAAAATTATAACTTTTCGCAGATCGAAAGAACCCATATTATTTGAATATCAAGTGAATAGAGTGAAAATTGAGCGAGTCTACTCAATTTGTGACTTAGGACTAAACCTTAGCTATCATTTTACATTTAAAGAGCATGCGGAAATAACTGTAAATACAGCGAACAAAATGCTAGGGTTTATTCAAAGATCATGCAAGGACTTTAAAAATAAAGAGACGCTCATTGTACTTTATAACTCCCTTGTTATATAAAAACTAGAATACGCGTCTCAAATTTGGTGTCCATTTAACCAAAATGTGATAAACGCATTGGAGAAGGTACAAAAGCGGTTCTTTTAATTTTTAACCTTTAGAGAAGATGGCACTTATCCTGAGCGTGGTAGCGAATAGCGATTACAATAAATTATGTTAAAGATTCAATGCCTACAAAATTAGGGATAGACATTTAATTCTATCATTAATGTTCACCTTCAAAGTAATAAGAGGACTAATCGACTTTCCAGAGATTTTAGCTTACCTAAACTTTAAAATCCCTCCTATTAAGGCAAGGTCTGTTGTACTACTCTATGTTGCTCTGACGAATAATGCAACACTACAGAACTCGCTGATGTTCAGATTATCTAGGGAATATATCTTTATACACTTTTGAAAAGAAAATGAAAAACTATATATTGCGCAAACAATCAATAGAATCAAGTAACTAAAATAAGACGCAAATGTATATACATTCACTGTGTCATATAACCCTTTAATTGGTACTTGTACTGTTGGGTTATCGCTTATTAATAAATCAAATAAAATTACACAAAAATTGCCAAACAGTAGTAATTTCAGACAACAAATTTTGGAAAAAAATATATGTTGCTCGCGATAATTAAATAAAGTTGAAGTGTTTTTGAATTTTCACGAAAAATTATTTTCTAGGTGGTAACCACCCTTAAGTACATTTTATTATGTTTCTCTAGAATAAAGCATATTTTTTAAACAAAATCAATTAGAAAAATTTTCGTACAATGAGAAATCCAAAATATGATATTTTCAAAATTTTCGAAAAATTTGTACAGGGGTGGACTATCCCAAAATATTTTTGATTACACAAAAATTGCCATATAGGAGTAAATTCAGGCCAAAAAATTTGGAAAAAATATATATTGCTCGCGATGATTAAATAAAGTTTATGTTTTATTGTCATTAGTACATAACCAATTATCATCACCGTTCACATTTTTCTAACAGTTAAAAATATTCTGTAGTATAATGCATTTAAAATATACATACACTACTTCTAATAATGTAAAATTATGTAATGGAAGTTCCCTGATTTTATGGAAACATGCCAACAGTAAACTGCACTTATGGTGATTTTGTGTAATCAAAAATAATTTTGGGGTAGATGACCCCCCTAAATATTCTTCAGAAAATCGGATAAAATCACATCTTTTATATCTCGCCATTAAAACATTTTTCTAATTTTTTTTGGTTCGAAAATGAAACTTTACTTTAGAGAAACATAATAAAATGTACTTGAGAGTGTAAATTTACTACTTTTTGGCAATTTGTGAGTAATCAAAAATGATTTCGGGTAGTTAACCTATCTAAACATTTTTCTAAAAAATTGAGAAGATCACATCTTTCATATCTCACTATAAGGAAATTTTTTCAATTGGTTTTGTTTTAAACATCTGCTTTATTTCAGAGAAACATAATAAAATGTACTCAAGCGTGGTTATCCCCTAGAAAATAATTTTTCGTGTAATTCGATGTAATTCTTAAATATTAAATGTGAATTTTTAATAACAAAGATAATTAAAAATAAGTTTGAAGAGTTCAATACACAATTAGCAAAAATTCAGGGTGAATTCCAAATAAATTCAAATGAATTTTAAAAAAATCAATAACTCCAAAATCTTCCATTAATTTCAGGAAAATTAGAGAGAATTCAAAAGAATCAAGGTTGAATTCAAAAGAATACGGAATTCAATAAAATTCAGAAATACTTGGGTTCTTTGATTTAATGTATTGCAAGAAGTATCTGAAGTGATATTTTATGTCAAAGAAGTGACTACAGCGATAATATCTTTAGAAAGTTACAAAAAAGTGATTTGAGAAAGAAATGCGGCTGCATAACGATAACGCTAACCAGTTCTTTTTTTTTTGTTATGTAACGTTAACTGTTAACTAGCTCTTTAGAAAAAGTAAATCACCCATAAATGGTATATTTATAGCTTTGCATGCTAATTTCCACGCAAAACATAACCTACATTTTTTTTAAACTGCGAATGGATATAGATAAATGATTTTACTGAAATTAAGTGTTCGAGCGTTAGAAAATTATTTTTTAATTGAAAACTGATAAGGTACTGGTAAGGTAAGTTTTGAAGCACGTGTTCTTTTTAGAAGACTAAATACTGAAGTAACTGGATTTTTATAGATTCTTTTTTTTTCTAAAAATAAAGCAAAGATAAGATATTGATCCACGTGTTAAATATTTTTGCATTACATTATCGGTTATATTTTTCTTTCTATGGATTGACATAAGTCATGCGCACCAGATTACCGCTTCTCTTCTGTCGTAAAAAATCTCTGTGATTTGTATATACCTAGATTAACTTTCTTAAAATTTAGTAAAATATTTTAAAACAATTTTCTTATTTTAAGCAAGTAAAGCAGCAACCACCAGAGTTTGATTTCATTATAGTAGGAGCTGGATCCGCAGGATGTGTAGTTGCAAATAGATTGACAGAGATCAGCGAGTGGAAGGTAAATATTCTTAATAATAATTGAAAATAAGAAAATATATGTTCAGTTTTCAAACATTTTCTCAAAGATTTAAATAACATTTGTTAGGTTTACCGAAAAGTTGTTACCACAAATCAAAGTATAATTACGGGAATTTTATAGAAAATGTTCATTTTTTTTAAACTTCTTTTAGTGGGCTGTGTATAAAAATTCTTTAAATTTGAATCTAAGGTACATTTTACTGAAATATAAATAATATTATTAATTATTTTCAGGTACTTTTATTGGAAGCTGGAGGAGACGAGCCAGGGGCTGCCAATATACCAGGATTAACTTTTGCAATTGAAGGAACTGACATTGATTGGAAGTATCGAACCCAACCAGACGAAAATTCATGCTTGATAGATAAAGGATGTCCCTGGCCTCGCGGAAAAGTAATAACCTAAATTATAATAATTAAAGAGTTTATAACCAACATTTCAATTATTATGATTTATATTTTTGAATTTAAGAAAAGGAGTAATAAATTTAAGAAATTTATATTGTTTAGGCATTGGGTGGATCAAGCATAATGAACTACATGATGTACGTTAGAGGAAATCCCGAAGATTTTAATGCTTGGGAAGATGCGGGAAATCTTGGTTGGAGTTACAAAGATGTGTTGCCTTACTTCAAAAAATCTGAAGACAACGGAGATGAGGATGTAAGAAATTCCATATGTTGCAAATCCGAAATTGGAATGCCCAGAATTCTATAATAAATTTATCTGACTTTCAGATTCTGCAAGAAAATTCGAAGTATCATCAAACTGGAGGATACCTATCTGTAGAACGATTTCCTGATATAACACCAGACGCAAAAATTATTCTACAAGGACTTGATGAACTCGGAATTAAAAATATGGACATCAATGCGGAGTTCCAGTTAGGATCCATGCATTTGCAGACAACATCAAATAATGGATCTCGCGAAAGTGCGAACAAAGCTTTTCTTCGGCCAATTCGAGAAAAAAGGCCTAATTTGTTTATAGAAACTAGAACATTTGTAACAAAAATTTTAATTGATCCAAGCACAAAAAAAGCCATAGGTGTTGAGTATACAAATACACTCACAGGTAAAAGTAGAAAGGTAATGGCCAGGAAAGAAGTGATTGTGTCTGCAGGTGCTATAGAGTCACCAAAGTTACTTATGCTTTCTGGAATAGGCCTAACTGACGAGCTTCAGAAACATGGTATCGATGTAATACAAAATTTATCTGTCGGCCATAATCTTCAAGATCACGTAACTTTTTCGGGAATACCTTGTCAGATAGTAGGCAGAAAGATAGAAAGTCCTATTTGTCCACAAAAACTAATGGATTTGAGTTATTATCTTTCAACACATAGAGGACCATTTTCTAACATAGGTATCACTACTATTACTGCATTTGTCAAAACTGAGTATGAAAAAACTCAGGGCGCTCCGGACATACAATTACTTTTTCGAGCTGATAGTGATTACGCTGTTTACTACAATCAATTTAATATCAATCCAGGTCTACTGACACCGAAAAGTAAAGGATCTATTACACTTAATGTCACGGATCCTACCTGGGGTGCACCTGTAATTAAAGCCAGATATTTAGCAGATGAGTTAGATATGAAACGCTTGATTCAAGGTGTGGGAATAGCCCTTGGATTATTTAACACTAGCGCATTTAAAAAAAATAACTTCAAGATCAATGAAACGCCTCTGCCTCCTTGTGCTGTATTTAAATTCAATAGTGATGAATATTGGATATGTGTGATAAAACAATATACTCACACATTATATCATCCTGTTGGGACTTGTAAAATGGGCCCTAAAAAAGACTCGGAAGCAGTTGTTGATTCAAAATTACGTGTTTATGGTGTTAACAATTTATGTGTAATTGATGCTTCTGTCATGCCGAATCTTCCTAGAGGAAATACTAATGCTGCGGTTTATATGATTGCTGAAAAAGGTAGTGATATGATAAAAGAAAAATGGTTAAAAGCTAATCAGGCTTGAGCTTGAGATTTGCATTGCAAACGTTTCTTGGAAGAAAAGTAAATAATATTAAAGAACTATAAAGGATTTATTTACATTGACTACTTTACTGCAGTACATTTCGTCTGAGTCAGACGATAGTCGAAATTTTGTCCCAAAAATAAATTCGTTTTTAAAAACACATGATCCATGAGGTGTACACAAAAAATTCCAAATTAATTTTTCATAACCAGAAAAGTGGCAAATTTGACAAAAACTGCCCGTGTATGCGTCTCAATGCACATAGACGGTCGATCTAATAATAATATAAAAAAGTGTGCCATTTTTTTATTTTAGACTGAAAAACATGTGACTTAAGGAATATAGAAAAAAAATTGAAATAAAACTTTCAATGATCGGAAAAATGTCAAATTGGACCAAAAATTGCCCGTGTAGATGCCTCAATGCACTAGACGGCCGATTTTAATATAAAATGAACAAAGTGCACCATTTCTGGACTATAGATTAGGAAACGTATAACCTAAAGGATATAGAAAATAAATTGTTATTAAACTTTTAATTGCCCGAAAAGTGTTAAATTTGACCAAAACTGCCGCAGTGTGCATAGACGGTCGATATCAATATAAAATGAAAAAAAGTGTATCATTTTTTCACTTTAGATTAGAAAAAGCATAACTCAAATGTTTCCATGGATGGAGTTCAGTCGAAAGGTGATTCTATTGTTGATTCTTCAATTGATTTTATTTTTGGGAAACTTTCCAAATATTTTAATATCAAAACAAAAAGCTAGGCACTATCCCGAAAAACAATTTTTGTTAGAATTAAAATGTTTCGTAAGATGTGGCAAAACTTTCAATAATAATGTAATTCACTGAAATTTTTGTTTTAAATATTGTAATCTACTTCATTATGTTTCGCAATGTGTTTACAGTTAATCAAAAAAATTTTTTTACCGACTGAGCAGGTTATTGTTTGTTTTTGCAATAACTGTACATTTTTTACTTGTGTCTTCTTGATATCAATTTTTTTCGATGTTGATGAAAATAACGGGAATACACGATGAAAACCTTGAAAAAATTGGTTCATTCTGCTTCGGGAAAAGAAAGAATATGGCAATAATATCCAAGAAATTAAAAGAGAATTTTGAAATTGTGTTCGTCTGTGACGCAGATTGTGATCGCCAGATTCAGAGTTTTGGACATTTTGCGGAAGGCAAAATTTTACGAAAGCGACAAGGAAAATTGACAGATACTGAAAATAAAAATATCTCAGGTAAGATTTTCAAGTATGATCTAAAAAATTAAATTCATCCTGATATTTGTTCAAGTTCTTAATTGATTCCTTCGGGTTTTTCTGATTAACCAATAAAGCCGTCCTCTGAAAAGCGCTACAGCTACTGTTTTTTTCCTAATAGCAAGAGGAATATCACACAAATGCAATTTGTCCTTTTGTTTAGACAATTTGAATAAGGTTATAGTAGAATCGAGCCCAAAGGCCGAAGTGAAGATCGTTTTATCACTTGTGAAGCAAAATATGAATGTGACTGAAAAGGCATCAGCTTCTACATTGTCGCTTACTCAACTTCGTGGTGGTCAACCTCTTAAAAACATTATTAGCTGCACAAAAAAAAGAAAACGAAACTCGACAAACAACCCATATATTCTACAAAATATTTTCAAAAGATTTGTAATTAGTAATCCATGTAAATAGTATTGATCTAATGTTATGCATTTACAATAAATGAAACCTTTCTTTGATACTTTATGATTCCGATAAACACTTATTAGTATTTTGTACAAAAGTTTCATGAATTTGATAAAAAATAACTTTGGTGAATTAATAAAAAAACATATTTTTTTTCTGAAATAAACCTAGCGATTCTTTTCATTTTGGGCTTAAAATAGTCGCAACATGGCTCCTAAACAAACATAGTCAACTATTTGGCATGCAATGTGCTTGTTTTGCTGCTATCTAGGAGTTCGGTACAAATTTGAATATGTAAAGATTGTCCAGATTTTAGCTAGTTTCTAGATAGAATCACGGATTGGACTTAAACAAAAATTACAGAGGTGAATTCAGAAAATAGTCATTTTTTAATACAAGATTTAGGAAATTGCAATACACAATTGCACAAATGCTCAAGCAATAATTAACTGTGCACTATTACACATTTAGGACTTCTCGTGCCAAAAATGCGGAGAGAACTGTGATAAAATTTTAGGGAAAGTTTCAGATCAAAATATTTAATAGTTTAGGAGTAGTTGTGACTTTAGTTAATGTCAGCGCCGCCGTGACATGTTCTCGTGCTAGTGAGTTTTTGCTTACAGTACGATATTAATTAAATTTCTTAGTGAATAACAATTTAATGATAGAAAGTTGAAAAAACGCTCATGAAATAAATCTCCCTACAAATAAATATAAAACTAACATTCTGTATTTAATTGTTTTTTAATGATTAATTTTTAATTTTTTTTTAAATTTTGACGCAAAAATAGTTAGCAAATTATTATGTTTGTATATTACTTTTTTCATTGTGTATTACTTAATTCTATGATATTCTAGTAACAAAAATTATTCATCAAATTAATTTTATAAATTTCAAAAACCTAATTTATAATTTTGTTCCGCAACAAAATAATTAAATTTTCCACAAAGTAGTTGAATTTTCAACCATAACGATGCATCTTCAACCAGCGAAACTGCATTTTTACAAAGAAGTTTCGCTTTCGACAAAAAGGTCGAGTTTCGAATCAAAAAAGAATATTTAGTTGCAAAGAAAAATATAGAAGTTGATATTTTGATAGAAAAAGTGTTTAAATTTTAAAGAAAACCCAGTCAAATTTAACCATAGTTGGAGAACTCTCTGAGAGCGAAAGTTTACGGACTTGCGCTCTCAGATACAAACGTTAATAATAATATTTTATCGGTTTTAAACATTTGTCTATCACCAATTTTTCTCAGCTTACAAACTGATTTTTGAATATAAAATAATAATGTAATAGTTATTCATGATTACCAACAAAATAACCTCTCAAGAATTCTAACCTCAAAATAATGTAAAAATCTCCAGCACAGCATTTTAAACATTTTGAATTTAAAAATTTGTAATATGATCGTCGACTTCGACCAATTTTTTATATAGGCAGAGAAGTTTTTTGCTTATAAATTTGGGTGCTTGACGAGGGTAATGGTACGTTATCGAAACGTTTCATCTCATAACATCTCTTGAATA